>CAKNWU010272841.1:0-10654 GCA_932072015.1 Andricus quercustozae
TTATTTTTACTGAAATCAAGCGCTTCAACCTCGAAAAAATATTGCTTGAACAATAAACACCTAATGAACTGCATATTGTGCACTTAAACAATTTTACTTTTTTACTCAACTCAAGAGAAAAAATGTTTTTATACTTGTAACATTACTCGAGTCATTCAAAGTTTTATTATAATCTGAATTAATGATATTTGACTAGATATCTACAAAAGAGAGAAAATGTTTATCAAACAATGTAGCATTCTTGACTAATTTAAAATTAAATATGACTAATACGTAGTTAAATATTGTGTATTTATTTAGTAATTTACGTTTTTATTAATCAGTTATAAAATGATTGAGCCAAATGCCAGGTATTCAGATTTAGAGACTCAGGGTTAAAAATAGTTACCTACACTTTCATTAAGTTTCCAAGCAAGGATATTACTTAAGTGTTCTTTAATTTCTGAAACGTAAAAAATTGGGGATACAGTTCTCAAAAATGAAGGACGAAATTGACCATTATAATCATTTTTTCAGATTATGTTTTATGTTCGCTCTAACTTTCACCCGCAAGTCTGTTGTTAAATTGGTAGTGCTTTGGCTGTCGCGCTCACGTGATTCATTACGCACATTGTCGTTATTCGACCTCGAGGAATTAATGAGATTCATATAGATTTGATATCCTGATGTTGAGATTTCGGTTTTCTCAGTTATGAAATAGGAAAATATAGGGGGTTGCTTCGAAAAATTTATCTTGCAAACTTTTGTTTCATTCAAACAAAAAAATGTGTTGAATATATTTTGTTTTATTTTTAAAAATTCGTTGTAAAACTGAAACAATTTAATCCTTTGATATAGGGCCAAACAAAATTTTGTTTATTTTAGACATAGTCTCCAATTTAAATACAAAAACTGCATTCAAACAAACATTTTTACCAGAGTAAACGTTAACAAGGTTGTTAAAAATTTGTCAATATTTTGTTTCTGAATTTTGAGGAAGTGGATACACGTTTGGTAAATCAAATAAAACAGCATTCTAACGAACATTTGTCTCAGTGATAAAAGTGTACAAGGCTGTTAGAAATATGTCAATATTTTGTTTTTCACATTCGTGGACGCGGGTACACACTTGGTACCTATTAGAACTATGTTGACGATATAACTAATTAGAATAACAAGGGGATTTAATGATTATAAAATCTACCTGGAACAATCCGTCTTCGAAGACCAGATTCCAACATTCTGTATTGGCACAGTCTAATGTGTTGTTGTTTGCATGATGTTTAAACACAAATTGCTGCACCTCAGTCATGTGTCCTTCTGCGACCATTCGCCTTACAAATAAGCACATGAAATTGTTCCAAAACCTTCAATCACTCTTCTAAATTGACTTCCCTTTACCTCCTTCAACTATACACAATTCACAGATTTGATTAGTTCAAAGATGTTCACAAATAGAGAAGATCTCGGGAAAGGTAAATAGTCTCTTTGATCCTCAGGCTTTGACAGACTTTGGGAGATTCATTTGGCAGTTGGGACCTTATTCAAACCCTGATTCGAGTTATTCACAATTCAGTTGTTTTTCCCACTTAGAAAACAATGGACCAACTGTCGAACGCGATACCATTTTAACCGATCTTTTCACTAATTTCAATACACTCAGAAGAACTCACAAGCAGTATCCACAATTCAAAAACAACTTAATTCTGACATGTACAATTGTACAATCACTGATATCATTATTTGCAATTAGGATGACGGTTTTTGCGTATCGTTAGGAACCGGAAGTCGAATCTCTTCGTTCAGCGGGTCTTCCGGTTGCTTAAGAACCAATCGACTTCCGGTGGTAGCACGATCGAGCGCGCAGGGTTGTTCAAGCGTTCTTCCTTTCCGGTTTCTTCAGCACTTCCGGTACTTGTTTTTTTTTAAAGAGGTTATTGAAGACGCGAGCTTTGACAGCGAAATAATCTCGAGCTTTTGACGGTGCATCCGCGAGTGTCGATGAAGAAGGTGTTGACGATAACACCATGCAGGTACTGTCGCTACCACGAGAGAAACTTAGCCGCAAAGTGAGGAGGTAGGGATTGAGTAGAGTTGCGATTGGCAGACTCTCAGGTGTGCTTCCACCACGTGCGTGAACGATTCGTTCTGTGATGTTTTTCACATCAGGTCCCAATGAATGTGGAGAGGACCCAGAAAACTGGGTAAAGTGACACTACATAATATGTAAATAGTAATAAATAAGCGCACCTTCCTCCAGACGGAAGGTTATGATTCTCTATGGCACAGTATGATAAAATTGGATAAATATTTGTTGAATGGGTGTCTGGGTCTATTTATGCAATCAGACTGAGTCTGTTTTCAGTAATTTAAAAATACAAAACACGTCACATTAGGAATATCACATTAGGAATATAATCAAGAACCTAATTACAGCCGCAATAAACACCACGTGCCTAATTTACAGCTGCCATAAGCCTTTTAAAATGCTCTATATTTAGGAGCTTTCTTCCGTTACGTTTTTGTAGACTAATCAGAAGGGAACATACAAAACATTATCATTTTCGGGAAATTCTCTTCCAGAAATCCGTATTATCGACTTTCGGAAAAGTCTTGCTGTAAGCTTGAGTTAGCTGAAAAAGTTCGGGTTCAGAAACTTAACTTGGTTTTAGAGATTTTGAGTTAAGCTCAACTCGAACTTTCAACTCATTTTGCAATTTTTCTAGAAAACTGTCACGTTACCAATTGTTTTGCTTCAACTTACTCATAAACTTATATATAGAATATACTTCCCATACTAGACAAACATAATGAAAAAAAAACAAGAACGTCTGTTTGGCTCGCTGTCTGGCATAGAACATACATTCCACTTATTAGTTTATGAGTAAAAATTCGTTTAAAAGACTTGTTCACGTGAAAGTCTGGGATATGCCCTTAACACAATTTATTGTAGGCCGTAAAATTTGTAAAGAACGAGCACGAGTTTGGATTTCAAGGACGTGATAAGATCGGTGTTGTTTACTTGAAATTGAGGTTACAAGGGCCAAATTAGAGAAGAAAGCTGTTGATGCTTGTAATTTGTGACGCTCACTACGTGGGAACAAATGGGTTATCAGAATTAAAAAGTTATGCCTGGGAGGCTTTTTCAGGAGCTACTAAAGTCATGTTCGCATTTAGGTATATTTCTACACGGATATATATTATGTATGATGGTAACGCCTCGAGGTATGGTTTCCCAACTCGGCGAATTCACCTTCTGGATGGCAATCGCCGAGTGCAACTCTAAATGATAAGGTCTGAAAAAATATTATTGTGCTTTCACTTGGGAATCGCATTCACCGAGATGAAAAAATCCGAATGGCGCCAGTTAAGAAGATTACCAAGATTTCAGTCTAACCATGATGCGGACTTTCAGATTATCATGGTTCAATTATCTAAGTTATACAAAAATTGGAGCATCTATTTGTAAATGTATTTAAGGACTGGAACCTCTTTTATTATAATTTTATCATTACAGGCCGATTGAACGATTAAAATATTAAGTTGTTTATTTTTTAATAATCGAATCTGAAATTATTCGTTTTTGATTATTCTTGACTTATAAATGTTCAACAATTAAGGCTCGCAATTTGAAATAAAATTTCAAAATCTTGAAGGTTTCACACAATTATATATTGATGAATTTCAAACACTACTATTTTTCAAGACAAGGTAAAAAAAGTTGCATCAGTGAGCAATAAAAGAAAATAGTAGCATTAGTGGAATTTTTTCAAAATATTAGCAAACTAGTTCATCGCTTAAAAAATTTACTTAACCAGAAAAGTTGATTGTTCTTTGTACTTTGATATCTTTAGGACAAGCAAGAAGTGCAATCAATTCTGATAATTATAGGTAGTAATTTAGAGAGCCGATTCGTAATAATTGAAA
Organism: Andricus quercustozae; assembly: GCA_932072015.1. Taxonomy (NCBI): domain Eukaryota; kingdom Metazoa; phylum Arthropoda; class Insecta; order Hymenoptera; family Cynipidae; genus Andricus; species Andricus quercustozae. Next base: position 3,907 of record CAKNWU010272841.1, read on the forward strand.
ATTACGCCGATTCTTATGTAATTGAAATTTTCCTTATATAATTTAATCGCTTCTGCATTAATCACATGAATGTAATTTTTATTTTAAACGCTTGAATAGTAATCCTGCTTTTCAATGGTAGGTAGCCTAATTCATTCCCTGATAGTGTGGCAGATAAAAAATAAAATTCTAGCGTGAAGAAAGTAAAAAAGTACGTAGAATGATATTCTAATTATAGCTTGGTAGAAAATCATTAAAATCATGTTTTGAAAAGTCATACACGTTTATGTGGCTTATAGAAGAATATCTAATTTCTACTGTTGTTATAATCATTATTATGGATCTCGCCAATTATTCCATAATAATTGAGTATACATTGTTTATCAATATTGCATAATGATGTTGGAATAATTGAGTTACCTGAGAACAACTGATGTCTTTCCGAAAGCAGCATCTTTTAATCAAGAATTATTTAGGGTGGCCGCAAAACCTGACTAATTTTTCATTTTCTTTGGCCATTAATATTTGAAAACCAAAATTCTAATCCGATAGCATTGTTAATATAGAATTTTGTATAAATGGAAGGAAACAATTTGACTGATGTTCTTTTGACATTGAGAGAATTCGATTCATAAAACTTCAAAATAATGCCAGTTAAATTTCAAAAAATTCAAATGAATCAAATAATGTTGAAAAAATGTCTTTGATTTTAGTAAAATTTGCGTGAATATAGATTGAAAAAAATATTTATGATTTCAAGGTGAATTTAGAAGAATTCAAGTGCATCCAAAAAATTCAAGAGAATTATGAAAAATGCAAAAGAAATTACAAGAATTCAGGATAAATTGATACGAATTCAGGGTGAATTCCAAACAAATTCAAATTAATTGTAAACAATATTTTAAATACATTACAATATTATAAAATCCCGTAAAATTCTATAAAATTTGATATTTCATGAAATCCTTGGAATCTTTTACAATATTTTAAAACCTTATCGGTCCTGCGAAACCATTCCATATCTTCCAAAATTCTAAAAAATTATTTACAACAGTTTGAAATTTTTTTAAATTCCCTAAAATCATTCTTGAAAATTCTTCGAACTTTCTTCAAAATTAATGGAAGCAATCGAAAATTCCTTGGAATCTTTCAAAATATACTAAAAGCTTGAAAATTATCTAGAATCTTCGGAAATGTCTTGAAATATTTGAAAATCTTTGAAATCCTACGAAATCCTTTAATTATCAATACCAGATGATAATTTTTTTAAGTCGCTTAAAATGATTAAAATCCTTGAAACTTTGCAAATCACTTGAAAATGCATTGCAATGTTTCAAAATATCCTACAATATTTCAAATCTATGGAATTTTTTTGAAGTCCTTTGAAACTTTTTGAAAGTTTTAAAAATACCCTAAAATCTTTAAAATCCTTTAAAATCTTTTAAAATCTATTAAAATCCATTACATTCAGTAGTATTGAGTGAATGATTGAAATCTTAAAAAAATTGTAGGAAGCTTTTAAAATATCCTGAATGATGTTAAAAGAATTGAAGGAAATTCAGAAATAGGTATAGACCCGAAATCAATAGTGGTTGAAGCATGGTTTAAATTTATTAAAGAAAAGCGACTAAAGTGTTCTTTTTCAATTAAAAAAGTGACTAAATGTGACGGTGTGACATCCCAGATTATTCTTGAAAGTTCCCTAAAATGCTTTTTACATAAATTCCCTGAATTTTCCCTGACTAACAAAATTCCCTGACTTTCCCCTAATTTCCAGGCTTTCCCTGACTTGTGGCTTTTTCACTTGTGACTTTTTCAAAAAAAGAGTTGTTTCGATTCTCTTTTAGTTGGAAGTGCTAGGCGTGTTTCCACGTGTAAAAGTCAAAGGTGGTGAGTCAAAGCTGAATTTCCTGAAGAACTGGAGGCATTTGATCACGCGACAGAATGGACAGAATAGAACAAAACGAACTTGGCGAGTAATCTAGTCGACTGATAATTACAATCAGACGCTCGTAAAAATCTAGTTGCATAACGGCAAGGTATAGCGGTAGCAGCAGTATAACAGTGACTAAACGGCAGAAGTAGTGAGCTGCTTCGAAAACAGCGACGGATAATAGTTTGCTGTCTATGATTGCCATGCTCGTATATAGTTAAGTGCACCTGTAACTATATAAGGCCCAACACGCATCTATATATGCCTCGAACAGAAGAAGAGGCCACGGCGGTAAATTTTGTCCTGGCACCAACCTTACCTCGCCAGGCACCATCCTTATCGCGCCTAACAATGCATCCCTTGCTCTTACACTACTTCCGTTCACCAAACCAAAGTCCACGCTTCAGCAACCACCAGAAACAAGAGTTGTGGTGATAAATCCTACTTTTATATTTATACATACATAGCTCCTATGATTTACGCTCCAATTTCAGAGAAAACTATTACGGACTTTAGAGCCCAAAAAGCTCACAAAACACGAGAAATAGGATGATTTTTCACGAAAATAGAGGGATAAATCCTTTTTGATAAAGAAAGGGTTGGTACCATATTCCTATTATTTCAAGTCGAAATATATTGTATTTGCAACAAAATAGTTGAACATTTAACCAAAAAGGATTCATTCACTACCAAAAAAGATTAATTATCAACTAACAAAAAACGATTTTTTAACAAAAGAGTTGAGTTTTCAAGCTAGAAAGTCGAATTTCTTAGAAAACATTCGAATTTTTAACCTAAAAAGATAAATTTTCAACAAGAACGTTAATTTTCACCCAAATAGTTGAATTTGCAACAAAAAAATTAATTATCAAGCGAACAGTTGCATTTACGACCAAATAGTTGAACTTTCAAGTAAAAGTGACGAATTTTTAACAAAAATTATAATTTTCGAAAAAAGATTACATTAAAAAAAATAGTTCAATTATGAACAAAATAATTACAGTTTCAACAAAAAAGTGGAATTTTTAATCCCGAGGCACGAATTTTCTATCCAAAAAAGAAGAATTTTTAATAAAACAATGCAATTTTCGAAAAAAGATGATTTAAAAACAAACAGTGCAATTATCAACAAAATAATTAAACTTTCAATAAAATAATGGAAATTTCATCAAAATAGTGGAATTTTCAACGACATAGATGAATTTTCAAATTACGAAGAGGAATTTTCAACTAAATACTCGAATTTTCAACCAAAAGGTCACATTCTAAAACAAAAAATTAAACATTAACCAAAAACAGTCGCCACTTTGAACCACATAGATGAATTTTCAAGCCAAGAAGACCAATTTTTTAGGAGATAGCTGAATTTTCAAAACAAAAAGACGAATTTTCAGCAAAACAGTTAAATTTTCGACCAAAAAGATGACTTATTGATTAAATTGTTGAATTTTTACAAAAATAATTAGATTTTCAACAAAATAGTTGAATTTTCAACAAAAACAGATATATTTCCAACCAAAAATTTACTTTTTAAACAAAAAATATCAATTTTCCACTAAAAAATATCAATTTTTATCCAAAAAAGGAATAGTTAAATTTTCAGTTAAAAAATAAATTTTAAACAAAAAAAAACGAATTCTCAGCCAAAAAGATGAATCTTCAGCAAAAAAAAAAATGAATTTTCAACAACAACAAAAATGAATTTTTAACGAAGTATTTCAACTTTCAACCAGGTAGTTTAATTGAAAATCGTAGAAATCCGTTTAACCCACAATTAAAAAAGATGCTTTAGAAAAAGTCGACTGCAGATGAAAATGTTATTTCAATGTTGTGAGAAAAAAGTGAGAAAATTCTGCTAAGTATATGAGTTTACCGAGGAGTATTAATATTTTATTTATTTACGTTAAAGGTAATCAACGTTTTTAAATCAAAAAATAAATCCAACTCAAAATTGTACAGAAAATTGATGAATAGATTTTTTTGTTTAATAAGAGGACTTAGTTCAATGAATCAGTTAGTTACATAATTTTTTGTTTAATTAAAAAATTAATTGATATTTTAGAGCAATACAAATTTTTTCAAGAATGTGTTGGGCCTATTATTGTCTTCAAATAATAAACATAAGTGTAGCAACATAACCATAATGATAATAAATTGTTATATTACAGGTCAACCAAATATTTTTTCTTTCCATATTCCTCTAAACTATCAATTAATTTTTTTAACGAAAAACAATTATGTATTAAACTAAGTCATTGAACTAATTCTTTTTATTAAAAAAAATTCTATTTATACATTTTCTACCATTCGTAATTGGCTTTATTTTTTGATTTTATAATATTACCATGACATTTTTTTCTAATAGTATCGCAAAAAATAATAAAATTGTGTTTATAATAAGCCTAAGTCGAAGAAAAACTGTCAATTGGATAAAAAGATATTTAAAAAAAAAACGTCAAATTCCGATGTTTTCGGGAAATTGGAATAACTCTGGAAATAAATCATATTTTTAAAAGTTATTGGGCTTAATTTAAAAGTTAATCGCCATACTATTTTGCTAAATTATTCATATATTTTTAGAATTTTTTCCCTAGAGTCGATGTTGTCGCGACAATTTTCAAAATGTACTCACCATATGATTTACAAAAATTCAAAACAAAAATATTTGTATAAATATTACTAAAAATGATTAAAATACGATAAAAAATTGTTTTTAAAAAGGTTTGTAAGTATCTACAAGATTTTAAAAATTTGGGGAATTTTTAGTACCAAGAATACCTTTAACTAAGACTTATCAGATGCATAATTTTATAACCTTTCTCGATATTACGAGAAAAAAATAAAAAATTAGAGCGTGATTTAGATGCTGGAAATAAAGCGTGTCTTTCAGACGGTTGTGTGGTAATTTAAATCAGTAATTTGCAAGAGAAATGCAGAAACTTTGACGGTTTTAACGAACGATTGAAGAAGGTGCACGATTGTAAATCAGTTTTTATAGAAGACAGAAAAGTCTTCTCATATACATTAAGTTGACAAATGGCCATTATAAAGGCACGCTTCATCTCCGTCGTTGACAGAAAAGAGTGTTTTCTTTGCATAAGATCTGAATACATGAATACAGCCTAAACGGTAATTTCAACTTGAATCTATACTCCTCTTCAGCTAAATATTGATTCATGAGATTTAATTGAAAGGGTACAAATGGTCCGTAATTCGGCCATTGAAAACTATAATAGCAGACTTTATACTCTTTCCCCTTTTCCTCTCTTTTCACATTTTTAAAAAAATTCCCCTTTTTCCTCCCATTTCCGATCAACCTCCCCTTTTTGTCATTTTTTCACTTAAATGCAAACGGAATAAATAGAAACCAATACGAAAATCCGGAAAGAGACGGGGAATTTTTTCAGACTTGAAAAAGTCGGTAGATAATAATTTTTTTTTTTAACTGGGAATTTGACCAATTTTTAGAAGAAAAAACTATCCAATCACTTGAAATATCACATGATCTAATGCAATTTAAAATAAGTTCGATTTCAACTTTTAAAAAATTTTAAGTTCAAGTTTTATCTTTTTCAATTATGAAGTCATTCAGTTTATACTGCGGAATTATAAAATCTTTGACTTTACAAATTTCCCATTTTAGGTCTTTAATTTTAGGGGTACATTTTAAATTAAAAAAAATTTTTAATACAGTTTTCAAGACTTAAAAAATTAAAAGCTATTAAAATTAACCATTTTTAATGAAAAATGTTTTAGGTTGATAACTGCACATATAAATTGATTATTTATTTTAAAAATTGAACTGTAGTTCGAGCATTAAAAATTGAACAATAATTGATTTTACAAGATTTGAACCTATGCAAATATTCATTCTAAAATATTCAATTTCCAGCACATTCAATTTGAAAATTTTTAATCAAAACGTAATCAATTTTTTAATATCATTAATAATTGACTGTGTGTTGTAAATTAGCAATTATAGATCAAATGTTCAAAACTATTACTAAATTTGAAGTATGAACAGTATAATTTTAACTGTTTCATCATAAAAAAAATTTAATTTGCAAGTAAAAGTGTTGAATTTTAAATTATAAATAACAACTGAAAAATTATTAATTTAAAAAGACTTAAAAAAATTTAACTTCTAACTTAAAAAATGGTTAGATGATCGTGAAAAACTTTTGCGATCCGGGAAAAAAACGAGAAATGACCCGAAATTTGTATACTCGATTAAAAAGGACAACTTGTAATTCTTTTTAATTGAAAAGTGTACTATTATATCTTTGGCTAAAAATTGTGTTATTTGGTTAAAAAATCAATTATTTAATTTAAAATTCAACTGTTTTCTTGAAAATTCTTCTTTTTGGGTTAAAAATTCAACTATTTGGTGGTTGAAAATTTTTTCTTTCAAGAATGAAAAATCTTCCTTTGTTGAGGAGTTAACTATTTTATTGAATATTTTTCTTTTTTGGTTGAATTGAACTGTTTTTAATTTAAAATTGAAATCTTTTTTTGGATTACGTATCAACTATTTCATGTTTTGTTGAAAATTCTTCTTTTTTGGTAAAAAATGAATCTTCTGGGTTGAAAGTTGAACTACTTTGTTGAAAATTCATTTAATTAGTTGGCCATACCACGCTGGAAGCACCAGTTCCCGTTAGATCACTGAAGTTAAGCAGTGTTGGGCGCGGTTAGTACTTGGATGGGTGACCGTCTGATACTACTGCGTTGCTGTTGGCGGTCGTGGGTGTGGTGAGCCCACACTTGTAGTTATTTACTACAAGAAACTATCCACCTAAAAAACACTACCCGAATCGGGTAGTGTCACGCTTACCC
>CAKNWU010272848.1:0-11538 GCA_932072015.1 Andricus quercustozae
ATGACAATTTATTCGGACTTTTATCTGTTATCTTAACATCTGAATATTTATCTAGATCAGTATGAACTGTTTTCTGCACATTTTACTGAATATTCATCGGAAATTGTATCTGCTATCTGATATTTGATCGGAATAATATGTAAATGAACGGAAATCCGAGCGAAAGTATAAGAATTTTGTCTCGAAGCTACCAATTTGCAATTGCTGAGTTTTAATAGTGTCTCTTTAATATTTTTTCAGGATCAAAACAAAAAAATCCTGAAATTTCAACGATTTATCCACAGTGCGTTCACTATGTGAGACTTGAAGGGGGAATTAGAGAGCACGATATTTAGCAAATGCGACGCCAAGGGGGAATATAATGAACTAGATTGCACTAAGTAGACCTCTCCTTCCCCCTTTACCCCTAACCATAATTTTCTTTTATTAATTTAAGCATCATTGGTTTCATTTCCAGTATAATTTATGTATATTAAAGAAAAATAATTATTTAAATATGTTTATAGAAGTTGATCTTTGTACTTATAAATTGGAAATACAAGTATTGTTTTAGGTTTTAGGTAACACATTTAGAGGTTCGCAATGATGTTCGTACCTCTTAAAATATGCACCGTGAAACTTCTGTCGTCAAAAAAGAGTTAACACCATAATTTACGTCATCAGGAGCAAACATATTTTAATAAACACTCTTCTTTAATATAAAATATACTTCAAATCGTAAAATATTCTGGCGTGCTATCACGTGCTACGACGCACCAAGTTGAAAAGTCCCCTGGCCCCTGTAAGTCCGCAATAATTTTTACATATTTTTAAACGCAGGCGCCGCCTATCGGGAATAGAAAACACTGAACAAGGTCTCATTTTTCCCCATTAGAGTGAACGCACTGTGGATTTATCTCATGACAAGCGTGAGATTAGATGGAGGTCTTGGTCTATTTTCAAATGAGAATAATGAACTCGTCTCCTAGGGGTTACGAGGAGAATTTGGTGAACGCTCTGCGACCGAGATAATCGAAAAAGCCGAAAGAAAAGGCTCCGAAAAAGTAGTTGAATGTGCATTTATTGCAGAATTATCAGAACAGGGATTCGCTGCGTTTGGATTTATAGTTAGTGAGAATGCTACTTCAGAAGCATTGTGGAAATTCACGAATGGAAAAGTAAAACAACCTTTCGCCTATATAAAAATGTAAAAATTAAAAAGTCGGGAGTAAAATGAAAAGATTAAATGTATGAACACTAATTGAATATAATACAATATACAATAATAATATATCGACCTTCCAGCGATACACGACTTTTGAGCACCGAAGGTGTTAGTGACCTTCGGTGCTCAAAAGTCGGGTACAGGAAGCAGAACAATTCTACGGCATCATACCTATAGAAGAGCTCTCGATGGGTCTGTCCAACATGTTTCTCAAGTCTGCTGGATTGAGATCGGAGACCGAGGGATTTCTTAAAACCTGTCAAGACGGCGTTATAGACACCTTAGTTTACCGCGAGCGCATAATGAATATACCTGTAGGCGATACTAACTGCCGAGCATGTAAGCAAGAGCCAGAAACACTTGGGCATGTTCTCAGTGGGTGCTCAAAGTATGCACGTTACGGGTACATCGAGAGACACGATGCGGCTCTAAAAGTGTTATATTACCATCTTAGGCACTTCTTTGGGGTTGATCTGTTGCCCGTATTGCCATACGCCCAGGGGAACTCGAGTCCGTTGTGGAGAATGATCAGTGTCAGATCTACTGGAATTTCTCATTCTCCACCACTCAACGTATCAGGGCTACAAAGTCCATCTTGTAGTTTTCATAATCGCCTGTCTTGGAGGTATGAAAGCTTCAATTCTTGGCCAATTCAACAAGACTCCGGCTTGCTAGCGTCAGGCTCATGCGATCGCAAACCGGATGCAAAAGGCTGCTCTTCTGGAATCACTTCATCTGGATCGTCCACACTGTTCCTCATATCATTCTACAAAGATTGGTAGCTGTAAATAAGTATCTAGAGGTGAAACCTTCATCTCCAACTGTCCCGTCTGCCGCGTAAGGTCATCCGCGGCTAGAGACCTGACTCCAAGGAACAATGTTGTACGATGTTCTCTCGCGTAAATTTCTCGCTATGCTTACCTTCTATGACAGAAGGAGCAGAAGTGGATGACGTAAACGTTCCAGTTGCGTCAGGATTGGTTGTTTTAAGGAACCATGGTCGTAGCTTCCGGAGCCTACAACTTCTCCTATAATATATATTGACCATGATATTGTTAGTATCGAAGGGTGCGGTTAGGATATATTTTATATAAATAAATAAACAATTCTTCCTTCACACTGTTTGCCCATCTTCTTTAGCTCCTTCAAATTCACCTACTTTTTACAATAATATATTTGGTATAGTGAAGACATGAAAAATGGTCGATTTCGCATCCTTCGCGAAGGCGCTAAGCAAAATCCCCAACATCGGAGAGAAAAATGCTTTCAGCGGTGAGAAAAATTATCTCCATGGTTACCAGTACATTTTGCTCACGACTTTTACTTCAAGTGCCATCTAGCGTCATGAACGGTTGCTATGTTAACATCTGGTTGGGTCAGTGAGGTTATATTCGATATCCGTAAAACTTACCCTTCGACTCGGCTTCGAATTCGTGCACACTAGGTTGGCATATCGCCCGGAAATTTGTTCAAATGAACAAAAAAATCAATTTTTTTATGTTTGAAAAAAATGATATTTAGAGGTCGTTTAAAACCCATGCAGTTTAACCCGTATTTCCCATAAGGAAAAAAGACGTTTTCGTAAATTGTATTCATAAAACTCAATATTAGGTGTATCGACTTGAATTTGGCCACCTCCACGAGTCTGTTTTTTTTGCGGTTTTCGAAAATGCAAATTGTTTCTAGTACATAAAATACTACTTTATACTGCTAATTAGATATCAACGTAAATTGTTTACATCAATTTTGAAATAGAGAGGTGCAATAGTTAATTAATCTTAACAAACATAATTGTTTAAACAGTTTATTATTATTGATAATAATATTCTCTTAGAATAATGTTAGAAAATTGCAGTTTTTTCACAAACTTTTCACTCTGTCCAATTTCCAATTAGAGTGAGGTAAATAATTAACTGAAGTTAACAAAATTGATTTTTTAATCAATTTATTATTATTGTTAAAAATATTCAATTTGAATAATGCTACAAAGTTGCGGCTTTTTCTGACATTTTCAACGATTGGTCTACTTTTCAATTAGAGTAAGGTAATAATTAATTTAAGTTAACGAAAATAATTGTTTGAGCAATTTATTACTATTGTTAATAATATTGTTTGTGCTTAATGCTAGAAAATTGCTGTTTTTATGAAATTTTTAACTATTTTTCATTGTTTTACATTATTGTTTTTTAACAATCTTCTCTTAGATAAATGCTAGAAGTAGGTCGAACAAACTCAAATAGGGAAAAATTCCTAAATCCGTTCAATCAAATTGATTATTTTTTATACCTATCATTTAAATCTACTTTTGAAGTTGATAAGAGGGACAAGTTGTTCTCATTGCAGAAGGATGGACTGAAAAGTGACGTCAGAGGTGAATACTGAAAATTATACATCTGTGAGCTCGCATTTTACAATTATCAGCCCAGTCAAAGTAAAAACTGTGAGCAAATTTATGTTGCAGATAATTTATCGTAATTTACCATGAATAACCTATAAAATTACCGTAGATAACCAAAAATTTACGGCAATTTTTCATTGGGTTTTTGATAGTTTGGAATAAGTTAACATAAATTGCATGCTTCTTTATTCAAAATCTAATATGGACTAAAATCAGGACTGTATTTCGAGAAATGTCTGAAATCATCCAAGCGCTCGCCTACGACTCGTACTTAAACATACACTCGTCGCCAAAGCTCCTCTTCTCTCCCTAGGTGCATAATATACTATTTGGTGAATGAAAGCCAGTAGTTTTCTCGGGACGGGATGTTGTCAATTTTTTTTATCAATATGTAACATCAATATTGCAAAGGCCGAAACAAAGGCGAATATTTGTACCCATATCTTAGTAACAGCAAAAGCTTTATTTTATAGGCGGTTTTCCAGTTTTTTTCACCATCTCGAGTACTGTTTCGTCTACAAAAAAATAAGAAAGAACAATCAGTCTTAAAAAATGGAATTAACGTTATACAATTTATCTTTAAAAATATCTTTTATTCAACTTATACTCGTATTACGGTAAACCAATTTTCCACAAAATATTATTTTTCGAATATTTTAAAAACTTGACGTAATGGGGACAAATGAGATTCGAATTTAGCTAGAAAAATCACTGAATCGAGTAGTCATGAGTTACTTTACTACACTGAATGCACTGAATATATTATTCCAAAAAGGTGGAAAATTTGGAGCAGTTAAAGAATGTGGAACAATGGCGTAAAGGAAGAATTATATAGTTATCTAAAAAATATATATATCCCAACAAAGCAATTTGGTACTATGAATATTATTCTCGTTATATGTTACGACGTTTATAGCTAAGACTAAATAAACCAATAAAGCCTTTTCTTTATTTAAACTTACCATTTTACAACCGATTCCTTAAATTTTTCATTTTTACAAGGACGTATGGTTGGTGTCTTTTACGATTCAAAGTTTTCAACCATGCTTCTGAAACCAAATTTCCTCCAGCTACTAATCCACACGAGTCGAATCCATTGGTTGCTAATTCCTTGCTAAATGCATTGTCCACTACACTTCCGTAGCCTTTTCTTCTGGCTTTTTCGATTGTCCCGGCCACAGCTATTTCACCAAATTCTCCTTGCATAACCCAGGAGAGGAGTTCGTTATTTTTCTTTGAATATAGTCCAAGTCCTCCACTTAATCTCAACCTTGTCCTGAGAAGATTCGTTGTCATTTCGGGATCTTCCTGATTTCGACGAGCCCACAAGGAATGAATCAGAGGTATGTCTGATTGGTTAATTTCCTTCAAATAACATTCCTCAGGCACGCTGAAAACATTTAAAAGGAACAATATTAAAACTCAGTAATTTCAAATTTCCATTTTGTTTCTCCCTGACAAAATCTTCATACTTTTGGTCGGATGTTCATTTAGCTGAAATGTTATTTTTAAACCAAGAAAGTAAAATTATTATTTTTCTAGATAAGAAAACTGAGTATAATTGAGTTTCGATATGAAAAAGAAAGAATCAGGAATCATTCACGGAATAGGTCAGACTTACATACAAAAAAGGTCAGTTTTTAGTGAAAAATATTTTTGTTGATATTGGGACAAAAAAAGATATTAATTTTACAATAACACCCGTTAAATTCAACTGAAGAAGATAAATGTCTAACAAAATAGTTACATCCGTTACCAAAAAAGGTTAATTTTCAACCAATAGTTGCATTATTAACCAAAGAAGACGAAATTTCTACTAAAAAGATTAATTTTATTGCAAGAAATAAGAATTTTGAACAAAATACAAGGATTTTCAACAAGACAGTTTAATTATCAAACAAAAAAATGAGCTTCCCGCGAAAAGTGGCATATTTAAATTTTTAGTTAAAAAATTATTTTTTATAAACAACCGAATTTTAAAAAAAATAATTAACTTTTCAATTAGAGATGAATCTTCAACTAAAATTATGAATCTTTCACCAACAAAATGAAATTTTAATAAAGTAGTTCAAATTTTAGTCAAATACTATAATTTTCAACCGTGAAAGATGAATTTTCGACTACAAATGTAATAGTTGATTTTTCAACCAAAATGGATGAATGCTTCACCGAAATTAAATTTTCAGCAAAAGTTTTCAGTTTTTATCCAAAAAGAATAATTCTGAAATTAAAATATAATAGTAGAGTTACTTCCATACAAAAATGAAAAAGAAGAGGTTTCTTGATAACAGGGAAAACTAGCTTATGTTACTGAAAAGTTTTTCTGAATAAAAAATATTTTTGAAATTATATATTCTTGATTGTGATTCTGCAATTCTTGTCATATCGTTTGAAATTGAACTATCTTCCTCGTCGGGTGGGAGGGGGATCTCTTTGATTGGAATTTTGATTGAAAATTCAAAAATTGAACTATTTGGCTGGAAAATCTGGCTATTTGTTTAAAATGCGTTTCATCTCTGTTTACAAAAAATAATTCTTATGAAAAATGTAACCATTACATTCATATTTAACGAGTTTTGTGCACTTTGTATTAATTATAAAAATCAGACAATGAAAATACGTCTGTTTTAATAGGAATGCATATTATGAATTGTAATAATATACATTTATTGAAATGATATACATTTTCAGGGTAGCTGAGAATAAAATTGAATGCAAAATAAGGAACAAATATTAAAGTAATCATGATAAAAAACATTTGTACTTCATTTTGCAATATCTGAATAAGCAATCTAAGACCTAAGTACACAAATAAATGTAATATACGTATGGTATAATAGTGTTGAACATAATGTAGAAAATTTGGAATTTCAGACAAAATCGAGTGCGAAGCACGACATACGTGATGAGAATGCGTGCCTTAATGCCAAAGGGGTTTTAACAAAAGAGAGTTCATAATCAACAAATTACAGTTGTCGAGGTTTTGACCTATAGTTTTTAAAGGGCTGTGCACAAAATGTGGGGAAGTACAAAGGCCGAGCCAGTAGCGCGAGATAAATATATTATAGAGCGCTAAGCGCCAAAATCAACAGACACGCGCCCCAGACGCGCTCAAACTTGCCAGCTAAGCGATCCGCGCGCGATGAGAATGTGCCCGCACGGCTGGCAGATTTTTTCACACAATACTTATCAAACTGATCAAGCCATTTAGGCGCCCTCTTGAAACCGTCGTGTTACGGTAAGCTACGGTTCTATCTCAAATCTTCCTTGAGGATTTCTAGTCTTACGGGGTTTATTTTTGATATATGCACGAAGTTTTGCCAATAGATGCTCATCCTGGTCACCGTAAAAAATACAGAATTATAAAAAACGTGCTCCCCGTGTGGCAATAAGGAGTGGCGACATCTGCGCCGTATTTTTGGGTGCCCAGCCTAATTTACATACGATCATGCTAAAAATTACACAAACTGAAAATGACCTCACCGAACTTCGAGAGCAGCACATTTTTCCTTAGGCGTGAAGAAAGTGTTTCCGGGTAAGCTCCACTCTATTTCTAACCCCCTTGTCTGTTTTAAAGTCTCTATAATGGAGTGAAGAGTGGAAATAATAGGAGAACTAATGGCGTAGAACCTAACACCTTCGGTCCATTTAATGATTTTAGTCTCTATGACAGCCTTGTGCAAAAGTTCTTTGAAGCTATCGTGGGCAAAAATGATCACATGATAAACTGCAAACTAAAACTGCATCTTAGAACTGAATACCACAGAAAAATGAGAAAATACTGCTTATTTTAATATACTAAAAGATACTTACAGATGATATTGCCACGAAAAATCCAGAATTATGATCTCCACCTGGGCAATAAATTGTGTGCAGCAAATTCGGTTCTTTCGACTTCCACTTGATGGCAGTTTGAACGAAATGATAATACTAAAATACATTTTTGTTTAGAATTCACATTTAAATAAATCTTACATATTTTATGTTTATGATCACTTCTAAGTTAGCAGGCCAATCCTTTTTTAATGTTTCTGCAAGCAGTGGCCATTTTTCAAGTGCCAAAGGGAGAAAAATATCATCAGCATGTGGGGTCTGAATTTGAATTTTTAAGATGCATTATAATTTGTGAATAAGATTGGTTTAAAATTTGTTTTGTGGAGTTTAAAATAATTAGTGAACAATAAAAGTAAATGTTTCTCGAGCAAATATGTTTCAGATGGAACTATTAGCATACAGTCGAAAAACACATTGTCTGTTAGAATTGTTTTTTTTTTTCTAAAAGAAAAACCATTATTTTACAATATATTATAAGTTTCAACAGTTTCAAGCCTAAATAAACTTTAGTTAATTTATATCGCAAAATTTTTTATCGAGAACATGCAAAGAATATGAATTGTAGACAATCAGAATTGAAATGCTAATTCTACAAAAATTTGAAGGTTACCCTTTCTCAGATAGTGAATATTTCATGCATAAATTTATAAAAAATGCCTTGAGTTTCAGAGAAAAAACGGTTTAAACAGGAAATGTGTCTTTTTACTGTATACCGTGACCCTAAGACCATAAGGTGCTATCATTGATTTGGCTGACTATACAGGGCAGACTTTTTCAAATTGGGTATGCTGTACATGCAGACGTTTACTGATAATGAGAAGCAAACTTTTGTTACCTGTTGCCTACCTGAACCTTCAGGTAAATGGCGAAATCTAGGAGTAGAAGATTAGCTATGATTAGAGGAAACACCAAAATGTTCGCCAGAACGTCGGCGGCCAGGTGAACCTAATTGGAATAACAATCAAAGAGGAAATGATGAATTCTTAATAGTAGATACGCAAGAGAAATATCAATTTTGCCGGTATGGAGTAAGTATGTGTAATCTGACCAGATGGAGCATGCATTGACGCATGGTTTTCCAGCGAAAACTCAAAATAGATGTTACAGGAAATGACGATCTGCCGTCACACCGCAGTCTGCCTGGTCCCTCCGCGAATTGACTGAGCGGTGTCAGGCAAAGTCCGAAGTAGCACTTTCACTTCGGACTCTGCCTAGTCAAATCGCGAAGTGCCCGACATGCTCAGGCAAAGTCCGGAGTAAAAATAAAACATATGGGGTTTATTTTGCCCGCTGCACAGTGGGCTGGTTCGGGAATTTACCATTCAAAATAGTCTACAGGTCGCAATTGTGAACGGATTTGACAGTTTTTTTTAGAAATTATCAGAATTTTAAAGTAGATGTACTTAGAAAACATAAATAATTCATTTTCAATATTTGTACTGTTTTTTAGTGTAAATAATTTCATAATTCAAGACTTTTCATGAAAAGCCGATTATTTAAAGTTTAACAAAAAATTTTTCACCGAGATACGAGAAACGTCGTTGCACAGGTAGAAAGATTTCGAATCAGCTTTGCTAAATTCGAACTCTGTGCGATTTTTATTCACTGAGATAGATCTACTTTTTCCCAAGTGTCAAGAGTTTCTGTCCCGATATTAGTTCTTGACGTGGTCGTGGTAGTTTGGAAGATTGTTGAATAGAAGTTCTTGATCTAATGCTGGAAGCATTTTAAAAGTAAATTTTTTATCTTGTGGTTGGAGTTTCAGTGTAGATTTCCGAATAAGTTTTTTTTATCGCTTTGGAATAATACATGTAAATAGATAGTGTTTTGTTAAAAAAAATTGTATCAACAATTAAAATGTTCAATAATTTAAGTCTTAAATTACTTTTTAACAATGAAAAGGTTTAGTGAAAAATTAAAAATCTGTCCTTGATTGAAACAGCCAAATTAAACACTTGTTCTTAAAATTATTAATAATAATAATGTTTGCTAATTATTAGGAGTTTCTCCACACAGACTATAATTTTTTAGAATAAATTATAGCAATTTCAGTTTTTTTTAAAATTCCCACAGTAAACGACATAGTTAACTGTTCGTTTATACAAATTGACTTCAACATTAAGCAAATTATTTATGTTCTCTAAGTGTATCTAAATCTTAGTACATCTACGTTAAATAGGATGCATATCGAGTTTACTTATTTATTTTTTTAGAGAAAAAACTTGCGTTGAATAAATAATTATATTAAAACAAAAGTAGATCAATATAATCAATAACTTTTCTTAAAAATCTAATGCTGATCTTTTCTGAAAAAAAAACTTTCAAATCCGTTCACAATTGCGACCTGTAGACTATTTTGAATTGTAAATTCCTGATCCAGCTCACTGTGCAGCGGGAAAAGTAAACACCAAAGGTTTTATTTTTACTCCGGACTTTGCCTCAACCTGTCGGGCACTTCGCGATATGACTAGGCAGAGTCCTAAGTGAAAGTGCTACTTCGGACTTTGCCTGACACCGCTCAGTCAATTCGCGGAGGGACCAGGCAGACTGCGGTGTGACGGCAGATCGGACTTTTCCTGTAACATAGATACTTGTTATTCTTTTTTGCAAAGAGGGGATTATTGCCTGAGCTACGATCGATAATGTAGGACCATTTTTTGCAGAAAGTCACATTTAATAATGTTCTTAATGTAAATGTAGAGTCAAGCTCAAAGTTATTTGCAAATTTCTGTTTTACCTTCAAGAAGTTTCGCTGTTACACAACAATTTTAAATACATAAAAGGCCTGAATAAACTACCATGAAGTGTGAATCCTAATAATTTTCTAATATAAATATGTAGAAACTTTATAAATATATAGTATTAAAATCAAAACAGATTATTCGATGTTGAAAGCGTTTTATTTAAATATTTTAAATTTGGAACAAATGAAAATAAAAAAAATTTAATATCGACTGGTTCTCACCAAAAATCCAAGTTGGATTAATTTCACTAATGACCGTCACGGACCCAGATTTCGGTCACTTAAGACAAGGTGCCGCGAAAGTCCTCGTAAATAAGTGAAAAATAAAGCTAAACTATAAAAAAAATCTTGTGAGTCAAAGAATAGGCCTTTATGAACAATTTGAGACCTGCAAAACTTCACAATTAGCATACCTGATTTAATTACAAAATATAAAACACGATAATCCCGAGGGAGTAGTTTTCGACCACTTGATCCTCCGAGGAACCAATTTTCGATCATGCAAGGACACAATTTTCGGTCAACCTCTTTTGCGCGAATGATGAGAATGGAGTAGGAATGATTTGAATGTGTGATTCCAACATTGCACTCTCCCTAGGGATCGCGGGACCTTGTAGTTGGTGAGAGGGCTTATAAGTCTCATAGCGCTATATATCTGGATAGGTGAGCCAGAGAGGCTGCATCGCGAGGTGTAGCTACTCTGCGGAACTGCCGGACTCTAGTCAGTGGGACTTAAACTAAGGAGCGATCCTTGCAGGGGGTAATGACAAAGCCCCCTGGAATATCGAGGGCGCGAGTTCTCATGCACCCAAGCTACGATGTGATCGCCGTGTCAAAGGCTGAATGGTACCAGGGTTAACAAATCCTTGAACATCCCGGCCTGCCCCCCCCCCCCCTCAATAGAGACGGACAGGTCGGGGTCTCAAAGGAGGTGCCTTTACGGGGACTTTGGGACACCAGGTCGAATCCCATAGTATGCAGACCCGACCCCTGCAAGCGGGGCTCTGCAGGGGGTGTTTTTTATTTCCCTAGCTTTTAGTAGGACAATTAAATGAAACACGAAAACGAAACAAAAACAATGAGGGGCCCGTTCCGGGTCCGTCCTCTAACCCACCGCCAGTGGTGGAAGGCACCTCAGGGGGCAGTCCACAACGAGCGGTGCGAACTTCTAGAGCCTTTGCGGGTCTGGATTACCTACCCAATCTAGGGGGCCTGAGTTAGCCTTTTAATGACTGCGACGGGAATCCCCATGATGCAGATTCATCTGCACCACAGCAAGGGCGCCTCGGCGGTTCTGGCCAGGCGCTTGTCAGTGGTGCAGGCAGGAATTGCCCTAATCCAAGAACCCTGGTTATTCAG
>CAKNWU010272855.1:0-10226 GCA_932072015.1 Andricus quercustozae
CCTTTCTTTAAAGAATCTTTCCTTTTGTTGATTCATAAATTCGTTAAACTCTACTCTTTCTAAAATTTCATCGGTTTCTAAAATAAACCGTGTGTTATTTTCAAGGAATGAATCGCATTGGAATATTTCGTTGTTTATTTCTGGTCTTATTTTATTGTTTTGTATACGGTCCGTCTAGGTTTGGCAGATCTTCATGATCCTAAAAGAGTGTATTGTCAATGGGGTCAAAGGTTCTGTTTCGATTTTGGATTAGGTCTTTAGTTGTTGGTGGAGTTATTCTGTCCTTGTCAAGTATATTTCTCATTGGGGTTTCTACGTTTTTCCTAGCGAAACCTCTACCGCGACCTAATTACCTATTTATCGTTTTTGGGATTTCTTCCCTATTTTTGTGTGTATCTTCAGTCAAATTAATGTTTTGATTTGGAAGTGCAGCGTCACCTTCCAAATCTAGAATATTGTGGTCGCTTTCCATAACTGTAGGGTTCTGCATTATATTTTTTATTTTGCCCGATCTGAGTTTTATTTATTTCCCATTGCGTATAAAATTCTTATTGATGGCACACCCTGTATGTATTTGTTCGATATGGTATTGCAATTCAAAATTCACATTTTATTCTAAAATTTTGATTAGAATTTCATTTTGGTATCTAATTGATTCTAGAGTTCAAAAATATGCTGTTTTTCTTCGTAGGACCACTTTGTTTACAAGATACGTGGCGTAACCTTGCCACAACTCGCGGGTATTGCTCGCTGTGTGTGCGAACTTGTTTGCGCTTGAACGGATCGTTCCATTCGGCGTTTAAAATTTTCGACAAGAAACAGAATCCCGTATGTTTTTCCCTTTTCAGGTTTTCCTTTAATAATTTTATATTGGTTTTTTTAATTCCATTTGTATTCTTTTCAAAAACTTAGTTTTTACTTTAACCCTAATAAAATACAATAATTGTTTCCGACTAAAGAAAAAAGGAATCTATTGTAGATTTGTTTTTTCTTGATTTTATCTTCTTTTTAATAGTCCTCCGGATTTTCATCCGTTTTTTCTTCATTTTCTTTCTCGGCTTCCAGAGTTTTCTCGACATATCTTTCTTCAGGAACTGCTTTATCCAGGGAAACAAACCTCAATTTTTTGAGTGTATTAAATCCTTCAACAGACTTCGATTAGAAAGGTCATTTAAATTAAAGACAAAATTATTATTAAACGTTTCGGTCCTGATTTTGGACCCTCTTCAATGAATTTATTATAGTCAAAATCTGAAAAAACCACACAAAAAAGCAAACAAATCGTCTTACATACAAAAAAAGTAAAGAATATAATCAAGTAAATAAAGTTAAGTGGTAATTTTGAGCAATCAAATACATCAAGTGTGTAAATAAAAAAAATTACTCTAATATGATGAGCATATCATTGGTACGACAAATCTGGTTAAACAGCAGATTAAAAACATTTCAAAAAGTCCTTTTGTTTAAAAACTCAACGAGAACATGCCTGTGCAAAGAGTTCAAACATCCCATGGAAAATGTTTAAAGTCAGACAGATATGAAGTCATTTAATTAAATAACCTGAAGCTTTAAAATGTCAGCAAAAAATTAAGAAACAGGGGATTCAATGTCTAGTTTTATAATTCAAGCTGCAAATGTGTGAAAAAAAGAATGAAAGAATTAAATTTGACTTAAATTGGTTTTATAAATTTTCGGCAAACTACTATTTTCATAGCGTAAATTAACGGCATCATTTTGGTGTGTATTGATGAAATAATTTTTAATAACCTTCCATTTTTTCTGGTTTTTTATTATTGGTAAGAGATTCAGAGTTATAAAGACGTAACTTTACTTTTTTATACAGTTATCAATTAAATGTGACGGGTATCCATTATATTTTAATGTATCCGCAACAAGTTTAATATTTTTGGGTCTGAATTCTGGACTTGAAATTCGGAGCATTCGGAAAAACAAACCAATAACTACTCCAACTTTATGGCAGTTTGGATCAGAAGAGTGAACATTTAGATACCTGCCCGACCATGTTTTCTTTTGAAACCAGTCCATTTTAATAGAATTATTTTCATGGATAATTAATGTTTCCAAAAAACTAATTTTATTTTCGTTTTCTATCTTAATGGTGAATTTTAAATTATTATTGTAGCTATTAAATTGATCTAAGATAATTTGTGTCTTGTTCAGGAAACAGTTGTGATGATATCATGTCCGTATCTATAGTAGAAGGGGGGGGGGGGAGTTTAATGTATTTAAGCAAGTGCTTTATAATTTTTCTTAGACTAAATTCGCTGCAGAATTAAGTTTCAGAAATTGCCGTATGTTCAGAAATTTCTTTCCATCTCTCTCTAATACTCTGGGTAACCAAATTCACAGGAATGTTATTGAACATGTTTCTTGTGTTTTTTCAGAATTTGACTATAATAAATTTATTGAAGAGGGTCCAAAATCAGAACCGACACGTTTAGTAATAATGTTGTCTTTAATTGAAATAACCTTCCTAATCGAAGACTGATCGAGGATTTAATATACAATTCGAGACTGACTACCAAATTAAAAAAAAATTAAAATTTATTCGCATTGTTGTACTTCATTAGGTTTTACTGTGAAACTAAGATCTCACAAGAAAATGTACATTAAACCTATGTTATCTGAGTTTCTGTAGGTAAAATCATTATATGTCTGCGAGAGTTTATATTCTATTAAATTGATAAGGGAACACTAATTAAAATTTGTTATCGTACGAAGCCTACAATAGGGGAAAGGGAAGGGGAAAACACAAATATCTCAGAACAGTATACATATATACACGAAATATCAGAATATTCATTAGTTACGCTGCTTTCATAATTCGGCGTTCATCAGCTTTTCCTACATTTTGAAAAAATGAGAATCCTTTATACGCTGATCTTTACCTTGGACGTTCTTCTCGATTATATTGGTAAGTAAAGAATGAATTATTTTAATTTTTTCATAGGAAGTAAGTTAGAACATTTGTTGGCAGAAAAAAATTGAAAGAGTTCAAATGAAAATGCAAAGTTTAAGCTTTACTTCAAGATATTTTCGAAGATTTTAAATTCTGAAAGCTTAGACAGATTTTTAGGACTTACACTATACTTATCTTTATCAATGTTTACTAGTTTTTTTATGGAAACTTTATACCTCAGAAGATTCAATTAAGATCACTCTTTGCTGAGTTTTCAAGTTTCGAAGCTAAGAAGTAATCACTTGTATATACGTTATCTTTTTGGAGGTGACGTAACCCATTTATTGTTACAAAAATAAAGTTGAGAATGTCACACGATCGCTATTTCTTACTAATCTTTTCAAAAGTATGGGTATCTAATTTTTTGAAATTAAAAAAATGATTTGTCTTTGAGAACTACTTCGCAAAATCTGATTTCACCATTTATGTTGATATTCAAGTATAATTTACATTCAAAAGCACATATTTGGTGTTTTTTTTACTTAGCGGCGATTCACTATATAGAGAATTTTATGATAGGCTGTAACTGACTCATACGACATAAACTGGAATGATCGAAATACCACTTTATTATCTTTAATACATTTTCAACATTAAATAATCATAAATCGTTTTTGTCTTTCCACAGAAATATCGTCAGCCCAATCATCGCCCAAGACGAAGGACTTTCTGACAAATTTTGGGAAGAGTAACGAACATGCGAATCATCAAGGTAACCCAATAAAAATACAAATTTACAACAAAAGTGTTTTGTTTTTTATTAACAGTTTAACACTAAATATTAATGATCTATTAAAACAGAAAATATTCTACAATCACGGAACATCACGGATGCCATTCCATAAAATGTTTCTGCAAAATAAAAAATCATAACTACTTTAGCAAGCGACTGTAAATGATAGATCTCCTGTATATTGGTTCCATAGGAAAAAATTTTATACGAAAATCAGTAAAGGTCTATAATGATTTTCTTATAATTTTTCACGCTTTATAGAAACTTCAGTATAGAGAACCATTATACAGAAAATTATTTTAGAATAATTACCATTTAAATAAATTATAAAAAATATTAGTGGCATCAATCTTTTCAAGTTTTTCAAAAAAACAGGTTTAAAAAGTTTTATGTGACATTTTAAATTAAATCTTGAATATCTCCGAAAATATTGATGCTAACATACGACAAAAAGGTCAGTCTCGAGAATTATTGTATTCAAAATAATTGTATGTGAAGAAATTCTGTTAAATAGTCCATTTTTTATTGAGAGCCATTAAAAATATCTCTTACTTCAATAAAATAGGTTATTGACTTCCACGGATTCACTCTGAAATTGCGCAAAATATAGATAAGCTCTAGCTGTCATATCGATCTTTGATCAAAAATCTTACTATATAAGGGCAGATCCTAAGAATTACAAAAAAATGTATTCAAGAAATTAACTCATCACTTTAAAAGTGATTAAAATTCAACAATGTTTACATATTTGACTGGCGAAGAATGTGACCATCCCTTTTTGTCTTTCCTCCGAAAGAGAAAAATATACCGGAAGAGACTAAACAAGGAAATTTTAATCCTTCATTACTTGTTGCAGAGTCGACTTCACAGTTCGTGGTCTTACATAATAGCGAGCCTACTTCTGGTGTCCCTAGCTCCGGACCTTCTGATTTACCTGACATATTTCAATCTCCTGGAACGTCTCTTCCTCCTGTTAGACCTCATACTCCGGGTTCTCTAGTCAGGTCTTCTCCTGCTGCCGAACCTTCTATTATTGACAGGTCAAGGTCTCTTCTTCCTGCCAGAAATTCTTCTTTATGCGTACTCGGATTCAATCTTGAACAACTTAGATTTGTTCGGCTCAGTCCCAACATAAATCCGAACAGGATTTTTGAAATTCGAAGACACAAGTTTCCTCGCGATATACCAATTCACTTGAGAGGAGCACGTCAGACGCCACTGTCTATGCCAACAGAAGAACGAAATGTATTATCAGCTCCCAATGGTGACGTCTTTGCAATATTCCAGGGTAAACATGAACTTCGTGGGATGTACACACTAAGATATTACTTTGAAATCCCGACTGAAAGACGGGTGAAAATAAATATGTACAATGGCTTGATTTATGACATGACCCAAGACGAAATCAGGGAATGTCCCACAAGCAAGAATCAGCCAATCTCAAAGAATTTTAAAACAATAATTTTAGATGGCCTTATTCCATATAATTAATTCGATTTAACAAAAAATGTAAAATTAAAATATGATATTTTTTGTAATCTGAAGTCGGATCAAAATGCTATAAGGAACTTTTAATTGAGGGACGGCTTTCTGTGATTGTCTAGAAATTTCTCTCTCAATGCCAATGGTCCCGGGATACTCTGTTCAGCGAGAAAAGTGCATTTGACTGTAATACAATCCGGCCCCTCAATTCTGTCAAAAAAATGTATTGAATTGAAATAAATTAAACTATTTAAATGAGTAATACAGGAATTCTAGATCAATCTAAAAATCTATACCCCTCGCCACATTACTCCCTTCATCACCGATTGAGTCAAGCTTAGCCCGAAAGGGAACTGGCTTACTGGTATCTTAATTTATAGTGTTTTAGTTCTTGTATTAATACGCAAACTTTGCGTAATTTTCCTCTACAATTTCAAAATCTGCTTTAGCAACAACACTGTGTTTTTAGTAAATATAGTCAATCCTTAGCATTTCAAACAACGTATTTGATAGAAAATGTGAAATGCATCTTTACAATTTTTTAAACATATCTTCAGGCTGTCTGATTGACTGAGAACCCAAACTTTGAGACAGGAAATTTTCTAGAAATTTCTAATTTTAAGCTGTAACAGAGAATAAATAAAAGAAATATAAACAAAAAATCACGTGAAGAATTACAATTGTCCTGACTTGAAACAAGGATTTTTCAAAAAGAATGATCATTTTGTGTCTAGACATGGAAATATAATTTTGAATACAGGATAGGGACTTTCCGCAAAGAAAAATAATTTTAAGATTAGGCTCACTTTAGCACAGGAATTATCATTGAGAAGTATAATTTTACTTTCAGATGGGGAATTGCGTAAAGAATTATGATGTCTTAGAACGGGTAATTTTTGACATGGAAAAAAACATTTGTAATTTAATTAATATAATAAAATTCAGACTTGAATAGGGGATTTCTGTCAAGAATTACAATGTTCATTTTCGAACAGGGAATTTCCGAAAATCCAAATCGTTAAACATCAAGAAACTAATTTTTTTTTAAATGTTCTCAACATGGTGATTATCACAAAAGAAAAAAATTTGGTCGAAAATTCAACTTTTTTGTTGTAAATTCGTCTCTTGGTAGAAAATTAATCTCCTTGGTTGACAATTTATCTTCGAAGGTGACAAATTCATCTATTTATTAATAACCAAAAATATATATATTTAAAATACGTGACATTTTCACCTACAATGATGAATTTTCAATCGTTCCTAAAACAGTGCCGCCACCATAAATAGACCAGGATCTCCTCCTTGCTATGCAATATACTGTTTCAGGGACCACTTTCTACGTAATTTGTATGGAATTTGTTATATTAAATCAAGCAATTAATTATTAAAACTGATTTTTACGAATGCTCGGGATAGAATCCAGAAAATCATTTTACCCAAAAAGTATCGAAATTGGCCAATTTTTCACTCCGGATACAGACTTGATTCAAAAGCGGGGTATGCCCTAAGTATCTTACAAAGATGTGATTCTAGTATTTTTGCAGTAAAATGAGGCAAGTCAATTTTGAAGTTAGGGCCTGGTTTCAAGAACATGCAAGGCCTTTTTTATGTTGTAAAAGTATCTTCCATACTATATGAGGTATTATACAATATAAACATATCCAGTAAACTTACCAATTAAACGCTCATATCGTAGGATCCCAAGAAAAAAGAATTTATTCAATAAAATTTGGTTGAATCGGAACATTTAAGAATGCGGATTCACGCGAATTGCGGTCTATCGGGTTTTAAAAGAATAATCGCTCAACTGAGCAGACAACAGTAAATCGTTAAGTCCTGTTTAATGGATTTGTCATTCTATGGAGTCGAATCGGACCGACTTACCTAATGTTTCCCATAAGCGTTTTCTAATTAATTTCAGGGGCGTATAAATCGGTTGAGATCTCTCTAAAACAGAGTATGGTGGATGTTGTATCTAATAGGAAACTTAAGAGTGACAATTACTGTCATTGAAACGGCGAAGTCTAGTTACATTTAGTGAATACAAAAAGGCAGATTAGATTCATTACCCTTTGAATGTAAATGAATCGGTAGTAGCGAGGAAAAGGATAAATGCAACGTAGGTTAAAGCTAAGGAGCTGGGAAGAAATAAAGGGAGTGGAAGCGCTGCTACAGGAAATAAGGGGGTTACGGGTAAGGTAGATGAAGTTAGGTTGAAGGGGAGAAAGGAAAAGGAAGTGGCGGTTGCAAAATTGGAGAGCTGGGGAGATAAGTTGGGGTTAATGCGAAATCAAGATATGATAACGGATAAGGGGGTTTTAGTCCAGCATAATTTGATGCAGAAGCAAATGAAGGTACAGAGAATGCTGAACGTCAGTGCGAGAAAGGAAAGGAGTGAAGGGCGAGCGGCGAAGAGAGGGTATCGAAAAATAAAAGTGGAGGAGAAAATATGGGTGCGGGACAAGGAGAAAGAGGTGTAAAAAGAAGTGCAGGGGGACTTGTTTCGTCGGAAGTATTGGGTGGGGATAAAGCAGGATGGAGGAGTATTAAAGGTGCTGTACTGAGAAGTAGCAGGGGCAAAGAAGACAGATGAGGATTTCTGGCGGTAGATTCTTTACAGGGAATGGTATGGTAACAGGTGACGAAGAAGGAGAATACACATATGTGATTAAGGTGGTGATGTCGGTGATAAAATATTTGGTCATGAATAAGCAAGGGTCGGAGGAGACGGAGAGATTCGCAGTCATAGGGAGGGTAGAATCACACCATTAGCCATTAGGGTTGTGGATAAGAGGGGAAGGCAGTTAAAGGCAATGCGGGGAAGAATCGTTGATGGGAGAGAGGTTGACCTGGACAAAGAAGGCGATAGTGAAATATCAGGAGCACTTAGGAAAGTTTCGCTTTGAAGACGAGTAGATGGAAGAGGTATGAAGGATCTAAAAGAGAAAGTGAAAGGGTGTGTGCAAGAGAAGGTATTTAGAAAGAAGAAGAAAGGAATGGCGAAACCGCGGTCAGATAGAAAAAATAAAGTGGAAAAGTGAGGTGAAAAGGAAGTACAAGTAGTGGAAAAAGGGAACTGCGAAGAGATAGGAGTACGTGGAGATGAGGAAGGTGTTGCAGTTGATGTGTAGGAAAGATCTGGAAAAGGAGCTGAGAAGTGTTAAGACAGAGGGGGACGTGTGGAAGATAACAAATAGGTTCAGGAACGTAGAATTGGGTTAAGCAAGAAGATAGGAAGTGAGGAGTCGAGGGATTTTTTTAAGAAGACGATGGGATTTCGGAGGGTTTTCGATGGATAGGAGTTAAGGCAAGAGTGTCCGTCTAGTCCAACGCTTTTTGCTATTTCAATCCTGAATATGGAGAGCAACCTTGAGGGCGACGTGGTCGGAGGAGTTAGGGTAGCAGGATTTAGGATATGGTCACTCGCGTTTGCAGGTGATATAGTGTTGATGTCAAAAAGCGAGGTGGCCTTAAAGCAGATGATGAACAAGTTGAGAAGATACCTGGATAAGAATAAGTTAGAATTGTGTCCGCAAAAACCCAAGGTCATGGTGATCAGGAGAGGAGGTGAAAGGGATTCCCTTTCGTTTCGGAGGAATGCGGAAGTGGGTGATCATATAAAAGAGAGAGTGAGGAGGGCAAATTTGGTTATAAAGCAGATGTAGGGGTTGGGAAAGAAGTTGTTTGCAGATTATCTTAGAAGGAGAATGAAATTGTTCGACCAGCTAGTGATAAGTGTGCTTTTGTTTGGAGTAGAGGTTTGAGGGTGGAAGGAAAGTTAGAAGGTGAATAGGATACAGGAAAGGTATGTAAAGTGGAAATTAGGGTCGGAAACTAATTCGCCTTATTATATTGTTTTGAGGGCGGCGAGGAAACGAGTTTAGGGATTCTAACAGGGAGTCGGGCGTGTAAATATAAAGAAAAATTTTTAGAAGAGGGGGGAATTGATGATGCCAAGGTAGAGAGCGCATTATTTGTGTGAGAAAGAAGAAAAAGGAAGTAAGAAGCTTATAGCAAACATGAACTGTGGTTTTATGGAGGGTTTCAATAGGTTCTGGCTTCCTATAGGGAAGAGAATGTTTGAATTGTGGAAAAGGTATACAAGTATGGAACAGTGTTGCGGTATTGTTGAAGCTGGTGTTAGAAAATATGGTGACAAAGAGAAGGAAGGAAGAAGAGGAATAGAGAAGGAAAGTTTGTAAAGTAGAGAGGAAGTAGACATAATTGAACGTTAAATATTTTAAATAGTATATTAGTATTAGATAATAACCGCAGGGGTAGAGATTGACAATGCGAGGCAAGGCGAGGAAGACAAGACGTCAAGAGCGAGTATAAAATTTCATTATTAATCAAGTATGAATGTACATAACTGAGATTCTATCTCTAATTCAAATAGTAGAATTAAAATTCAAGCACCTGCATGAAATAATCTTCATACGAAACGAATTAGTAATAAGTCTACCTACTACGTTCCACAAACAATATTATATTTTATTTTTACATTTTTTATAAATTAAATTAATGATGTGGAGAAATATCGTTTACAGTTACTACTTTAAAGCTCATTGATATTCGTGTGCCTAATGGAGTCTCCCGAATTTCTTCTGGGGTCATTTCTTTGATTGTGCCGCTGTTCATATTTATTTTTGCCCGTTTTTGAAAGCCAGTTGTCGTTGTATACATTCCACGAAAAAATTTATCACAATCCAATATTGCAAAGATGTCACCATTGGACGTTGATAATACACTTTCTTCTTTCAGTGGCATGGGCAGAAGTACCTGAGATTTTCCTCTCAAATGAATGTCTTTTTGGGGAGGAAAAGTGTATCTTCGAATTTCGAATTGCTGGTTCGGATTTTTGTACGGAATAAGCCGAACAAATCTGAGTCGTTCAAGTTCATAACCAAGTACGCGTAAAGAATAATGCCTGGAAGTTGGAGACCTAGACCTGGCACGAAGAGAACACTCGGCAGGATGAGAACAACCGATCGAAGTACCCGAAAACTGAGGTCTGGCAAGAGGAATATATCT
>CAKNWU010272879.1:3630-13954 GCA_932072015.1 Andricus quercustozae
CCATAATTCATACCGTGTTTTTCAAAATGAATACTTCAAACATATTGGTACATCAATGGGTTCTCCATTATCAGGAGTTATTGCTGACTTAATTATGGAAAAATTCTGACCATCCTAAGTTACAGTTTAAAATGGAAATAGAAAACCAAAACAAACTTAATTTTTTATATATTGCTTTCACAAAAGAAAATAACAAACTTATTAATAATTAGTAATTATTGAAGAAGCTAACCCAGGCAGATATGTAAATTTTAACTCATACATGTATATAAAAGATAAAATTTCAATGATTTATTGTGTTGTTGATAGATCAGTAACATTGTCCGATCCAAGATTCAGGAAATAAAATCTGAATAAAGTTACTGAAGCTTTAAAACAAAACGATTATCCAACTAAATTCATCAATTAATATATCAATAAAAGAGTTGACTTTAGAAACAGTAATAATAATCAAAATAATAACGTAAAAAGTTTTTGCTATGGTAAAATCTTAGCACTACCTATCTCAAAAGAACTTTCGAGATCCTATAGGAATAGTTATAATACATTCAATATAAAAGTGGTATTAACATATGAAATGAATCCGTTAACACTTGTTTTTATGTAGGACAAACAAAAAGATACATTATGGCTAGAATTAAAGAACATAGAAACGGTGATAAGAATCATTCGATGTTTATTTGATAGTTACGAAAGTAAAATCTTATCAAATTTATATTATAGTTCTTAAAAATATCCTTCAAGCAAGCTTCTATTGGTTAGAGAAGTAAACTGTGGAAAGCAGAAATTCCAAAAAAAATTTTGACAACATTTTGAACTAATATCTTCTCAAATATTTGAAATATCCGTAATCAAAGTATAACTTTGTAATTTCGTATCACACTTAACCCTATCGACATTGACCATAATCTTTTACTTTTTAGGGAAATTACGCGTTCTCATGGACAATTTATATAGTGTCTATTACAACGGCCCATTGGAAACTTTATCAAACAAATATAAATTCTACAAAATATGTGATCTTTATCTTTTTTATCGACAAATTCAGTCATTATGTAGCGCTATCATAAAATAATTTGTATGAAAATTGTTCAAATAGTATACGGAAAAAATGTTTTTGCTGAGCCAACGATAATTACAGAGCCACACAAAAAAAATCTTTTTCTGGCCTGGGGGTCAGATAAAGTTTATTATATGTTTTTGGTGTCGCTGAAACCGAATCCGAAGTTCATTTGACCCCATCACGTCAGTTTTTTGACATCACCTGAAAAAGACTTCACAGCGACACAAAAGTAAAAAATAATTGTGGCCCAGGGGTCAGGCCATTTTTACTATATATTTTTGGGGTTGCTGAACCAAAATCCGAAGTCCGTGTCACCCCATCATGTCAAGTTTTTGACATAACCCTAAAAAATCTTATAATCCAAGCCCAATTAGCCCGCTCGGAATATAATATTTTCCCAAGGTTATGTCAAAAACCTGACATAATGGAGTGAAATGGACTTCGGATTCGGTGTCAGCGACTCCAAAAACATTATAGTAAAAATGGCCTGACCCAGGCCAGAATTATTTTTTATTTTTATGGGGCTGTGAAGACTTTTTCATGTTATGTCAAAAACCTGACGTGATGGGGTAAAATGGACTTCCGATTCTGTTTCAGGGACCCAAAAAAAAATAATAGATATGGTCTGACCTCCAGGGCAGAAAAATGATTATTTTTTGTGTGACTGCGTTATCCTCGATCTGACCACAAATGTCATTGAAAGCAAACCAATTATATTGACAAAAACTTTAAAATAGGGATTCGCTGCCAAATTTATTTTGAATGGGTAATAAATCATATATTTTAAATCCTTGAAACAAAAATATGATTCAGTCGCAATCAACATTTTGCAAGTCTGAATATAGTTTCCTTACCAATCAAAAGAATCCATGTTACGTTTCAATTTTGTATAACATTTGAAACTCATGAAGTCACGTAGCTTTTAATTTTAGTTTTATTTTAGTAGTAGGATAATATAACACATTACATGCTAATATTATTCAATTTAAAAAAATTTTGTTGCTATACTTCCACATTAAGTCTGAATCATATTCAACCCAAATGTGGTTGAACTCAATGTCTCTTTGAAGAACGCTTCTTTCTGATTACTTATGCCAGTAGTTTTTTTGGGTCGATTATTTTTATTACTACGGGAATGGCGATGTCAACTAAAGTTATGGTCTGGGGTTATTATTTTCAATTTGGAACTATTTTGTATAGTTTTTTAGAAAGAGGCTGAGATGGTTATCGCTAAATGTGCCAGGAGTAGTTTTTGGCGGCTGCTCCCAGCTGAAAATTCCTGTACAGGAACCTCGGAGGATTCTGCACATATTGCTATACAGGAAACTGCACACGAACCTGTACAGGTAATCTTGACGGTTCGTGTGGAGGAACCTTTGAATGATCCTGTACAGGTTCCTTTATATAGACAATTGAGGTGTAGGTTCATGTACAGGAACACGTTTCGGATCCTGTACATAAACCTGTGTAGCTACTAATCCGCGAGGGTTCGCTAGTTGCTTGGCTCTCTCAATGGTGAGTTGGATCTTCAAGGGAATAAAAGGAAGGCAACTTCATAGCTGTAAGAGACATGAGTTTTCGCGATGGCTTTCTGCAAAGGACCCTGTGTTTCTGTACAGGATCCTTCCAAAGATTCCTTTGATGTATTTCTGTGAGGGTGCCTATACACTTTTCTGCACAGGAACCTGCGCCTCAATTTTCTTCGCGATGGAAGCTGTACATGAAGCCGTATAGGATCATTCAAAGGTTCCTTGGTCGGTGCAGGTTCCTTTGCAGGATCATGTACAGTTTCCTTCGCCAAATTCCTGCACAGGAACCGTCAAGTTTACTTGTACAGGTTGGTGTGCAGTTTCCTGTACAGGAACATGTGCAGGATCCTCCGAGTTTTCTGTACAGGGATTTTCAGAAGGGTGTCTGGGGTAATATTTTTCAATTCGAAATTTTGTTGGCTGTTTGAGTTGAAGGCAGCTGAAATAGGGTATATCAAAGTGCAAGGGTCAGTTTTGAAAGTTTGCTGAATATTACTGTAGGGATGTGAATATCATCTAGAGTCTTGTGAATGTGGCTCGTGTGATTCTTTTCAACCAAAATTTTTTAGGTTTTTCCAGTTGAGGGCAACTAAAATCGGATCTGTTAAATATATTAGATGTGGTTTTTGGCGGTGTTTGATTACTACTATGGGGATGAAAATATCTACTAGTCTTGCGAAGGTGTCAAGGAGAATATTTTCAATTAAAAAATGTTTTGGCTCTTTCCATTGAAGACAGATGAGAGAGAGTATGTTTAATGTGTTACGGGGTGTTCTTTTGGAGTTTCTTATTATTACTCTGTTGTCTTTTTTTTGGATGTTTAATTATTACTGTGGTTATTGGAATGGCAACTCGAGTCTTGTAAAGGTGTCTGAGATGATTATTTTCAAATTGAAAATTTGTTGGCTGCTTTAGTTTAAGGCAGCTGAGATGTATTTTGTTAAATGCGCAAGGGGAAATATCAAGAAGACAATATCAACTAGAGTCTTGAATAGGTGTCTGAGGTACCTATTTTTCTTTTGAAATTGTTTTGGCTGTTTTAGTTGAATTCAGTTGAGATAGGGTATGTTTAATGTGCTAGGAGTGGTTTTTAGGAGGTTTTGGTTATCAATATGGGGATGGGGATATAAACTAGAGTCTTCTCAAAATGGCTGGTGTGATTTTTTTCAAATTAAATTTTTTGGTTGTTTTAGTTGTCGGCAATTATTCTTTGAGTTTTCTTTACGGGTAGCTTTTTGGTGTTAGCTTTGCTTTTGTAAAATAAGTTGTGAATACTTTAAAGAGCCTACAAACAGCTTAAAATTCTGATATGCTTATATCAAGGCCGAGTGCATAATTTAGGTTGTGGGGTAGTTTTTAGATGATAGGGGTTGTTTTTTTGAAAATTAAGGTTTACGGTTATAGAGAGTCAAGGTTTTTTTCATATTTTCGTCTAGTTACCGTAAAATGAGTTCTTAATTCTTCCTCATTTTACATTTTTTTTTAAATAACAGGTGTTTGAGTAGACGAATAGGGGATGGTTTTTGGACATTTATTTTGTGTTTTCCGGAAAGCCCTAAAACAGCTGGAAAATGTGGCGTTGTTTATTTATTTCAAAGTTAATTTAAATAATAGTGGGTAAGTTTTACGTACAGGGGATGATTTTGTAAAATTTGTTGGGGTGTTCCTGAAATGCTTCAAATAGCTGCAAACTGTGGTATAAATATTTCACAATTTTTTTTTAAATTTTTTAGGCGATCTCAACTGTGTACGTGTACAAATGGTACACGTCGACATTTCAAAGTGTACAGTTGGTAGTCTACAAACTCAAATCATGTTTGGAATGAACTAGCAATTGGGATGTAGAATGCAAATTAAATCTCACAAATTATGATTTGCGTATAGCTCAAAAAAATGTACTTAAAATTATAGATGTATTCTGTGCTTATTTTTACCAATAGAATTCAGGGTCACAGTCACGGATATGACGAGTTTATAGAGAATCCTCATCTTTTCCACGTACAACAAAAACTTGATAATATGTTATTGAAGAACTTGTCTAACAATGTAACTAGTGAATATTCTAGAGATTTGTTGAAGCTCGTTTAATAAATTCAGGAGACATTACCTCATATATTATTTACATTTCATTATACTACGTTTTAGGAAGAAAGTTTTAGTTAACAAATTCGTTCAAACTGTTATCATAGTTTACATAATCTTTCAATCTTTAGACATATACGTTGATTAGAGAGACAATTTAGCACACGAATACAAAAATATAAACCAACGATATGTATCCTTGATCTGACCAAAATATAATTGAAAAAGAACCAATGTTATTGGCACAATCTTGGAAATGCACATTCACATTAAAAATCACATTCTTAAATACTTGAAACAAAAATATTAGAGAGCTGAAATCAAAATTTTGCAAATCTTAATATAGTGCCGATTAAATAGGAATACGAAAAGTTTAAATTTTTGAAATATTATTGTATAAAAAGAATCCACACCGACTCATCTATTCATATCTCCCAGTAGAATGATTCTATCACCGTAATTGAAACGAAACGTCGCGTCGAGGTATGTATTAAAGAATTCGCGAATATTGGTAAACGAATTAGATTCCCTACATATATTATTGAGCAAAGAATTTTCTTCGTAATGCAGGTCACATCTATTAGTTGTAAATCCCAATTATCTAGCCCCAAAGTGGAGAAAACGATTTTGAGCTATCTCTAATAATATTTTATTAATAATATAAAATAGCAAGTAGATAATCGAAGCATATTTAAGATGTGGACGATCAAAATTAAAGAATAGAATCTTGAGATTTAAAGAATTTCTAACGACGAATGCCAGAGGTCTGAGCAAATCTAAGCACATTCATTATCACATCCAGATTTGTGAATAGATATGACTGTCACTTTTTTTCACAATAACAACAAACTTGAAGTGTTAAGCTAAGAGTTCAGCCCTCCCATCACTAGTAGCAGCTTCTTCGTTCTCAAGGAACATGTTGATGGATAGATATTTTTGTTTATCTACTGTGGTATTGTCTCGTCTATAGGTAATATATTATAGGTGCATCATCACAATCTGATAATAATTTTCCTTCTAATATATTTTTCTACGAGCATAACAATTAATTTTTTTATATGTTTCCGAAAAAGTGAGACTGGGACATTGACGAAAGAAATTGGAACTGTAGTACATCGACATCTAAATGTAGTTACCATATATTTGTACAAGTTTCATCAGACTTCGGATCGAAAAAAAGATTACATTTTACTGTTACGTTTCTTTGGATTGAATTATGGTGTGGATGATTTTGGTTTACATGTGTTTCAAATGTACTACTTTAAAATTCTTTGAGATTGGGTGAGCGGGGCCTAGGGGAGTTTCCTCGAATTCCTGTTGGTTCAGCATATCAACCGCGCCGCTGTCCATGTTTATTTTCGCCCGTTTTGGAGTACCATTAATACGCGTATATATTCCGCGAAGAACTGTATTGTTACGCTCCAATATAGCTATGATGTCACGAGTGGATGTTGTTAAAACATTTCGCTCTTCATTTGGAATAGGTGCAGGGGCACTATTTGCTGCTCTCAATTCAATTGGCTTATTGGCAGGGAAAGTGTATCTCTGAATTTCGAATGTCCGGTGCGGATTCGTACGCGGAATAAGCCTGAGAAATGGACGTTCGTGAAGTTCAAATCCAAGTAAACGTCTAAAAGAAGAAGACCTGGACCTGGCACGAAGACGAGGCTCGGCGTGAGAAGGTGGCCTATCAGTAGAATGAGGTTTGCCAAGAGGAACAGCCCTGTCAGGAGAATCACGAGGTTCGCAGCGAGGAACACCAGGAAGAGGTTCGCCATTAGGTAAGCATTCGAAATTTGAACTTAATTCTGCAACAAGAAACATAATACTATTTTATATTACTATTTAGGTGTTCCGGAAAGTCCTTCAATAATTAGAAAATGTGGCGTTGTTGCACGGAGAGAAATCGCGAGATCTGACTTCACGGAAGCGCGTGATTTTAGAAGTGCAATTTTTACGTGAAATAAGTACACCGAATTCAATATATGAATCTTTCAACTTTGTGAAATAAAATCATGTTACGATCCTTGCCAAAAAGTTTTGGACTCTATGATCTGAAACCACAGAATTCGAGACCTGAGAGTAAAAGGGACGTAACCTAATGCCTGCAACTTTGAGCCATTTGCTTTAAAAACAAGGGTTCCGAGATGTTAGTACTCGCGCCAAAGTGTGACTTTGCATCACGAAGTCCGAGATCGAAAATCACAAATGCGAGATTTTGTTGCATGACAAAGCTAGTTGTAAAATCAAGGAGCAGTTCCGTAAATTAATCTTTCGCAATGTCTCTTCTGGTGTACATATGGTACACGTTGCCACGTACACACGTATCGATGGAGCCAAGTTTCGAATTCCACTTTTTATCCTACATACATTCTTGATTCATCCAGAATGAATTCAGATTAATTCAGTACTCATTTCGGGCAAACTCAAATAAAGTATGGAATGAAATAGCCAATAGGATACAGAATGCAGATTAAATTTCACAAATTCTAATTATTGCGTATAGCGTAATAAATGGACTTAAAATTGTAGATTTATTTTATAATGATTTTTACCAATAGAATTTAGGATAACAGTCACAGATATGACCAGTATATAGAAAGTCCTCATCTTTTCCACTTAGAAAAAAACTTATGAATGTATTATTGAAGAATTTCTGTAACACTGTAACTATTGAATATTCTAGTGCTTCGTTTGATTGCATAATGAATCTTACAATCGTTATCTCATATATTATTGACATTCCATTAGTCAGTTATAGGCAAAAAATGATAGTTAATAAATTCGTTCAAACTGTTGTCACAATTTACACAATCATCTAAGTTTTAGAGAAAAATTTACATATTGTCTTCTATAACGGTCCATTTCAAAATTCAAAATACTAAACTAGCGATATTTAGTTTTGATCTAGCCACAAATATCGTTGAAAACGTACCAATGATATTGGCACAATCTTTAAAATAGGTATTGCTGCAAAATTTACTTTGAGCGTTATTATAATTAAGCTGCATTTAAAAATACTTGAAACAAACATATTTTATAGCTGAGATCAAAACTTTGCAATCCTGAATATAGTTCTAATGAAATATGAATAATTTTGGCAGACGTTTGAAATCTATAATTGATTTCACATTAAACGTTACGATTATAAAGATTAAAAATATCTTGTCTGGATTTTCGTACGGTGCAGACGTCCTTGTTGATAATCTGAGATTTATACCTGCTAAAATCAACACCATCGATAATAGGCTTCAGGCTATGAAACCAATGAGGAAAAGGCAACGAACACACAATGGCGAAAAGGCAAACGACTCCTGTACAGAAACAAGCAATATATTCTAAGGACTTGAAGAGTCTGATGACAGTGAGAACGAGTCTACAAATTCCAAAATTGGGAAATAGACCAAAAAGGGACAAGATCCTACCAATAGTTTTTTACAATTATGCTAAAAGACACATGGAAACTCTAAATAAAATCAAAGGATTACTAAAAGGATATATTGAAATACGAAATAAGGGAAATCGTATCATTATGTATACCAAGAGTTATGAAGATGACAGGATTACTCTAGAAGAGATCAAATAGTCGAAAGTGGACTTTCATACAGATATTCTTCCAAAGCAAACAATTTTAAAAATGTTCGTAAAGAGAATCCAGCCAAATGTAACGACTGAATAAATCAAGGCTGACCTTCTTGAGAAGATATTGGCAGTAACAAATATAACGCAAATGATTAAAATGGACAAAAGTGAGGAAATGGATACAGATGTTAAGCTTCCAGTATTCAGTGTTGACTTTAGTCCGAACACAAAAATAAACGATGTAGCCAAATATCACAGCATGTCAGGATTTATCTTTAGTTGCGGAAATTCCCTGAAAGCCCAGGTTTTCTTAGTATAATACCACCCTGCCAGTAGAATTGTCAGAAAACAAGTATTTCGGTGGTACATTCTGGGTAGTACAGATGGAAAATTACACTTGAGAGCCTTTAACTTTTTCTACATACTTCATGAATTCCCGAAAGAGCTCTCTTATTTATAAAATGGCGTTTGCTTTTAGAATTATCTTGAGTACAATACATATATCCAGTTTGAAGAGCATAACTGGCAGATTTATGGAGACCTCAAGATTCTATCTACACGCAGCAAAAAGAAATGTTATATTTGCTTATCAAGAAATGTAAAGTGTTTCATGCAAGCGTAACAGTAAAAGCTGCTTTTAATGAGGGTGTGAAAATGTCAAAATCACTTACTATTTCCTAAATGTCACAGAACAGTTAAGGGGAATTTAACGGCGGTGAAGTGAACATTACAGAAGCAGCAGTACATGCTACTGATCCAATTAGCTTGCCCACAAAGTCGTAACAACGCAACCTATCCGCGCGGACCACCGGATGGATTCATGACGCTATTGTCAATGGATGAATTGTATCACCTAAAAAACATTTATTTTTGACATCTCTGTGACAGTCGGCACATTACTCCATATTCCCACTTAGCAATAAAGGGGTTTTATAATAAATACCACAATTGAAGGCCGGGATGCAAGAACCGAGCGAGCGCTCGAAAACGTGAAAAAGTATTGTCCAATCGTCTCGTAATATCCAAATTTAAAAGTTCAAAAAATTTAATTAAAAAAAATATGGACTTTTAGAGAATATTAAAATGGAACTTTTTTCTATTTAAAGTTTTTCTTTCCGATGTATATTTTTAATAATAAAATTGAAAAAGTGAGAAAATTTTCTTCCCAAATTCAATTATTTTTTAAAACATAAATAGTCTTTACTCAGCCAAATATGATTGAAACTATTTGAAATTTGGCATACACATGCATTATACCCTAGAGATGCCTATAAGATGAAGAAAAAAGTCAAAACTGCTAATTGTTTAATAATAATTAATTGTAAATTGAGACCTGACGGTAAGCACGTTTTTTTAGCTTCGGCGAAGAAAAGTATCGAGGGAACTTTAGAGTTGAAACAACTTCCAGTGAGACATTTGTTCCTCACTATTGAAGGAAGATTTCTGGAAATTTTTAGTGAATTAGCAAATAAATAATAATGGAAAAATTTGTGCTTCGCAAGTTGTTCCCCCCTTTACTTTGTTTTCTTCTTCTTAATAATAAGGAATGTAAACAAACTGTCAAGGGTGCCGATCGCTCTCTGATTTATTACATAAAATGGAATGTATATTTTTTGTCCTGTTACTAGAAAAGAATATAGTTAGACATTTCTAGTTATTTTTGAGTCTGTGAATTTCTAATACATAACATATTAATTTACACTGATAATTAGATGTTTGAATAAATTGTTTAAGAATTTATTATTGTTTATAGCCATTTTCTCTTAAAATAGGGTTGGAAAGTCGCGGTTTTTTCTCAATTTTTCCGCATTTGATCTACTTTTAAATTATGTCTACGTGTTATTTAGAGTGTGGTAATAATTACTGAAAGTTTAATCCAATTATTATTGTTTTTTAACTATCTTTTCTTACAATAATGCTAGATGGTGGCGAGTTTTTCTGAAATTTTCCGCTTTTTGTCAACCTTGCACTTAGAGCGAGGTAATAGTTAATACAATTCAGCAAAAATAATTGTTTAATCAAATTATTATTGCTTTTTAACTATATTTTCCTACAATAATGCTAGTGG
>CAKNWU010272886.1:2427-15251 GCA_932072015.1 Andricus quercustozae
CCTTCGATAATTTATGTGTAGTGTATATAAATCAAAAATGTATAAGCTTGATCACCAGACTTGACTAGGGTGTCCTAGGGTTTTTGGGACCGCTGAGTCCGAATCCTAGGTCCGTTGACTCCTGTCACGTCAGAGTCAAGGTGGTTTGTAGGGCAAATCGTAAGTAAGGCGATCGAAATATCCCAAAAAATATCGCAACAGTACACATGACATGATTTTTTGTTACTTACGATAGCTAGAGATCTCGATAAGACTGTACCTTTGCTTGATATTAAATGACCTTTATTTGATATTAAGCTGTTGAATAAACTCCAAAGGATTTAGCGTTTTCAAAACCTCATATATGTATTTTGAAGGATTTTTGTATCGCCTTTCTTACGCTTTGTCCTTCAAATGACCTTGGCTCTGACGCAATAGAAGACAACGGACCTTCGATTCGGAGTGAGGGATACCAAGAACCCCTGGATACCTTAGTCATCTCAAGGTTCAAGGAAAACGAGAATCATGAAAGTTTCTATAAAATCTGAAATCACCTTTTCCTTCAATATTTGGATTTCAAAAAATAATTTAAACTAACCACAGATGCTTCAGAGTACGCTGTGGGAGCTACCCTATCACAAGAAAAGGACGGGATGGGCATGCCCATCGCCTATTAATTAAAGGCAATGAGCGATTGTCAAATAAGCCACATGCAATAAGGTACCTTTCGGTACTATATGGAGTGCAAAATATCGGGATCAAAGTTTACGGAAGCAAATTCATATAAGCATGTCGTCGTCGACCCGTTCAATGGAGGCTCCATGTTGAGGACCAGGGCAACAGACTTCTTAAGTGGTGAATAAAACTGAAAAATTACAATTTTCTTTTCGCATACAAGATAGTTAAATTAAATCGTTGAGGCGAGGCCCAGTCTCAAAATCCAGTGCTCGATAAGCACTCCGACGGTGGTATATTTAGAATCTAGTCCGAGAAAACCACCCCCATCGTGCGAAAGGACTCACAACCCCTCGCGGAGGTGGAGATAAATCCGACCAGTGAGGTCCGGCCAGTTTACACTTTGTAAAACGAAACCAAATACTCTGCCGAAGCCACCTGCAAACCCAACTAACAAAAAAAAGGGACAAAAGACGACAGATTCCGACCTCCAAGCGATTTGAAGGCACCTATCATGGACGGACGCACAATTGCATCAAGGCTAGGCAATCGCAACTCTATACTCCAAATCGCAAAAACCCCCTGCCCCAGTGAAGATTCCCCTTTATCGGCGTCCTGCCAGATGTAGGATGTGCGCAATTGACATCCAAAGAAAATTGCACACCTAGAAGTGTACCCTTGCGTTTAACCCCAAAGGCTCTATGGATATCTCCCGTATGCGATGCCTATGTTGATGTATACATCGACGAAGCAAGGTTTCCTGACTTAAAAGACAACTCCCGAGCTGAAAATGGTGTATATTTTGGCAAAAACCATCCCCGAAACTTCTGATAAGCAGTTACAGGACGACAAACAATCAACGTGGCAGAATTCAGAGTGGCCATGGCAGCGGTCCAGAGAACCACAGATGCAGGAATCAGACTGCTTATAATTAATACAGATTCCCAGTTGCTCATCGGCAGCGTAACGTTCTGGATGCATAAACGGGAAGAGAACTGATGGGAAACTGCGACACAAAAGCGCTGTGTAAACGAAGACGTATGCTTGAAACTATAATCGGCTTCAGAACCCTTACAGGTGACGTGGAATTATGTTCCTATACACCAAAGGATAGAAGAAAATGAAGCGGATAAACTTGCGAGATAGGGAACAGAGCAAGATTCCGAATCTGGAGATAAAAATGATGAAGAACTTTTAGCAGATGTAAAAAGGAGTTTCGGAGGATGTCGAAAGTTACTGCAGGAGGCCGACGACTTAAATAAACCATGTCACGCGGAGGTCTATACAAACTTAGGCTATGTAAAGGTCGTAGCAACTCATCGACAAAATAGCGTGCGTTTCACGGGCGTTCCCCAAGAAACTAATTCTCATCAGATAAAAGACCCTGTATCAAAGTTGCCCCACAGGTTTGAAAAGTGAAATTAGAGGTACCATATATAAACCCACCTACTCCCCAGAACAAAAAAAAAGGATTTATAGAAATCTGCTTATATAAAACTGAAGATTTTAACATAAAATATCAAAGAAAACAGCCATTGATCAATCGCCAAGCTCCTGATGGCTACCAAGCATCTTGACGTTGAAGACAAGTGGCAAAGCCGACTTCTGAAGGTAAAAATCCTGGACACTCATAACAGGCGACACAAAACGAATTATAGGTTTGTAAAAATGAGACGTTTCGTTTAACTTGACTAGAAGAAAGAAATTACTAGTCTAGGGAACCTTGGCCTCGCTATAGAAAACGATGAACAGAAAACATGCCGTATGACAAGTTTATAGGACTTGCGTGGTTTTCTGCACCAAGATAAAATGCGTGACACCTTCGCCTCTATTCTCTGGGGTGGTAATATCCAGATAACTTTTGGTCATACTAGAATTGAAAAGCCCCCGGAGAACTGAAAACAATAAATAATAATGAAAAGTCACGAGATTCTAGTAGGACAACACAAGGGCATGACAAAAACAAATAGGTATGTCCAAGAAACGATTCACATGGCCTGGCCTGCGGGACCAAATAAACAACTACATACGACATTTTCGTATTTGTCTAAAGAATAAACGCATAAAAGCTCGTACGTACGATCCAATGGTGAGAACCGATACACCATTTGGTTTATTTGACAAAGTGTCACTTGACACAAAACGAAAACTTCCTACGTCCTCAAATTGGAACCGAGATATACTAACTGTGCAAAACAACTTCAGCAAGTATTGCATAGCGAAACCTATTCCGTTGATTCCGTTGATCGAGGAGAAGCCTTGGTGAGTGGAATGATGAGGAACCTGGCAAATATTTTTCACGTAAAACTATTGACGACTTCTGGGTATCGTCCTTAAATGAATGGATCCCTGCAGAGAAGCCATATAGTTTTAGAAAATTATATAAAACCTTACGCGGATGATTATGATGCCTGGGACAGGCTGCCGATGTAGGATAACCGAGCTCGAGAGCGAATACAAATAACACATTTCGCCAAGGCAGGGCGGAGTTTCCTTTTTCCTCCGAGAATATATGCACGATGTAGCATGTAAGTGTGTGTTGTGCAAAAACTTCCGTGTAGTGAGCGTTGGTCCGCCCAAATGATGATGAGGCCTGCAAGTGTACAGAGGCCTTCGATCACTGGTAGGTGTCTCGCTGCATACGATAAGCCGGAATTCTGTAGTCGACCTCCGATTCTTATGATCCCATCAGTGTGTATCAACATGCCCAAACCTTGGAAGGGAAGCCGCGCAGGTTGGGAGATAAGTTTCGTAATTGTTCGAACTCTTCTTGAAGCCATAAGGATTGGCTCAGGCGAACACAGACATGAAAGGCGGACCTCAACTCATTCGCGGTGATGCATTTCCCTTTGAGTTCTGGGTCCGCAGGCTTTTGGCGATGTTTAATGAAGCTCTTGATTGCGCAAAAAACCTTCCTTAAAGAAAACTCCTTCCTTCACCCTGGCGGATGAAGTATGGCAGTAGTATGAAGTCGCTTGCGTTTTTTTAATCCTTTGATATTTTACTATCTGTTTTCTATTACATTTTATTTTAATTTGAATACATTAGAATCAAAACTAGAGTCAGGGCGTCTGTTATTCAAAAGAAAACACTTTTTATCACTGAGATTCTGTGAAAACAGGGTAGCCGAAAAAGGAAACATCCTAAATTAATAAAATGGTAATCACGATCACACAAAATTGAACAAATTAACAAAATTAATTTGACAGCTTGAACCATCGGTACATTGTAGTAATTAGGGCTCTTCCACAGGGTTTTAATATTAAAAATCATAATCTCTTACATAAGAGTTCGTTATTTGGATTGACATAAAATTGTTAAAAAAAGCAATTCAAATGGAAATTCGATGAAAAAAATACAATGATCTTTTAATGTTTTAATTTAATTCTGATCAAACTTCAGACTACAAGGATTATTGTGTTTTATTTTACAATTTTTTCATTGAATCAATGATACACAGTCTGCAGTGAATCGCAATTTGGAACAACTTTCATAACAAGGTGTGAGAAGATTGTG
This sequence comes from Andricus quercustozae, assembly GCA_932072015.1. Lineage (NCBI taxonomy): Eukaryota > Metazoa > Arthropoda > Insecta > Hymenoptera > Cynipidae > Andricus > Andricus quercustozae. Next base: position 6,598 of record CAKNWU010272886.1, read on the forward strand.
TAATAGCTGCCTACATGGCATGGGAATAAGCCGAATGTATCCACGTTCTCCAAGTTCATATCCTAGTAATTCATAAGAAGGAGTCCTGGCTGGAGGAAAACTGAACTTGGCATGAAGAGGAGGCTACTGAGGAGAAATCCGGGCAGCTGTTTTTTGTCTGACACAAGAAGAAGAACCAGGAGAGCGTTTACCATTGGGATTCCATTCTGAATCCAGTGAATCGTAATTTGCAAAAGCTTTAAAAAAACTGTTTGGGAAGATTGGGTGATTTTCGCCTACTGGACAACACCTTGCTTCATCTGCAGTCAAATTATCAACTGCGCCACTTATTATATTTATTTTTATTCGCGAATTATTTGCATTTGTCCTATATATTCCATGAAGAGTCCCCCTATAATCCAATATTGCAAAAACGTCACCACTAGCTGTTGATAATACAACATATTCTTGCTTTAGCTCAAGCACATAGTTCGTATGATCTATCCGAATTTGAATTAGTCCATAGACAGGAAAAACGTATCTTCGAAATTCAAATCGCTGGTTCTGGTTTGTGCAAGGAATAAGCCGAACATATCCAAGTTGTTCTATTGCACTTCCAAGCACTTGCACAGAAATATACCTTTTTGGAAAGGACCTAGACCTGGCACGAAGAGCAGGCTCCTGCGGTGAAAACTTTTCAGGTGAATGTTGTCTGTCAGTACGAGAAGAGCCAGTGTTGCGCTTGCTGTTAGGATTCGATAGGGACTGTAGTGAATCGTAATTGGCAGAACCTTTATTAAAACTTTGGGGGAAGATTGGGTTACGTCTGCCTACTGGACAATCTCGAATTTCATCTGGGGTCAAAATATTAATTGCGCCGCTTATCATATTTACTTTAATTCTCGGTTTAACATTATTGGTCGTTGACATTGCACGAAGAATCCCGCTATACTCTAATATTGCAAAAATGTCACCATTTGATGTTGATAATACAATCTGTTCTTGGACTGGTATGGGAATATAGTTCGCTCCTATTCGCAAACGAATTGGTTTATCAGGAGGAAAAACGTGTCTTCGAAATTCGAATCGTAGGTTCTGATTTGTGTGGGGAATAAGCCGAATGTATCCAAGTTGTCCAAGAGTATATCCAAGTACTATAGGTGAAGGCGGCCACCCAGAAGGCGACCTGGCTTCGGCATCAATAGAAGTCTCCTGTGGATAAGTCCGATCAGGCGAAGGTTTTCCGTCAGAAGAAGAAGTGCCAGGGTTACATTCGCCATGAGGATTCCATACGGACTGTAGTGAATCGTCATTTGCTAAAGCTTTAATAAAACTGTAGGGGAAGATTGGGTGACTTCGGCCCAATGGACAATATCGAATTTCATCTGGGGTCAAATTATAAACTTTGCCGCTTATTGCATTCATTTTTATTCTCCTATGGTTATTATTTGTCGTATATATTCCACGAAGAATCTCGCTATACTCAAATATTGCATAAATGTCACCATTGGATGCTGATAATACAATATTTTCTTGGTTTGGCAGGGGAATATATTTATTACTTTCTATTCGCAATCTAATTGGAGAACCAGCTGAGAAAACGTATCTTCGAAATTCGAATCGTAGATGCTGATTTTTGCGGGGAATAAGTCGAATGTATCCAAGTTGTTCAAGTGCGCATCCAAGTACTTTAGGAGGAGGAGGCCCACCAGGAGGTGACCTGTTCCTGGCTCGAACTGGATGTTCCTCAGGAGCCTGAAGCATACGACGAGAAGGAGAAGAGCGACAGTGAACCGGGCGGGGAGTGTCAAGATATTCTGTGCTCGACTGCGAGCTTAACTCTGCAAAAAGAAATAGAGGATTCATGTTTCTTGTTAAACAAACTTCAAAAAGAGCTTGATACTTTATTCTCGTTTTTGGTATAAAATACTCTATAATCATAAGTGAAGGATTCTTGGAAGAAACGATGTGCCATAAAAATGTCAGGTTAAGGATTGTTGAGGATTGCTGTGTTTGAATTTAACACAACTCATTGTTTTGTCGTCACTTTTGGAATTTATTCTGAATTTATTTAAAATCACCTGAAATTTTTATAAACTTTATGGAACACTTTTCAATTCTTTTAAATTCAAAAGAACATAAGTCCGATTATAAATGCACGTTAGTTACTTCTATATAATTTCACTACCATTTTGTTTCGGAAATTATTATGATGTCAAAGATCTGTATTTAGAAACAAAATCTCATTTGCAAATAACTTCTTCTTTACTTAAAAATGCAACCATTTTGTGGAAAAAATTAATTATTTTGTTTGAAATTTTTCTCCCTGGATTAAATATTCAACTTTTTGTTGGTAAGACCAACGGGTTGGTGAAAAATCAAAACACTAATTTCTTTATGTTCTACTATCTGGGCGAAATTGCATCTTCATTGGTTGAAAACGATCTTGTTGTACTAAATTGAAGTTTTCAGTTTGGTAATAATTCAACTATCCTCGAATAAATTCGTGTTTGTAGGTTGAGCATTGAACTATTTGGTTAAAAATTCTATTGTATTCCTAACAAGTAATTTCTTTGTTGTAAGGTTAGTATTATATTATGCCGACCTTAAGAGCAGATTTTCAAGTTCGTTGGCATATAGTGGCCATTATATCTATGACGTCGTGATGCCGACCAAAACGAGGCATACCGAGCCTGGCTTGCTTTCGCCTCCTTCATTCCTCGGTTCCATCTCGTTTTCTCGAACCTCGGTTTTCCCGATTAGAGCGAGAAATATGCGCTAGTGGAGCAGACAGCTTTCGGGAGCGTTATTTCGCCACTCTGACATTATTTTGTCCATTACTCATTAATTTTATATCAAACACGACTATGTTATGATTTTTTCAAAGATTTAACTTCACTCTGTATGTTATTTTGTTGCTATTAAAAATTTATTTTGACAATTATAATGATACAATGTATGAGAGAGAAGGGAATAAAGATTGGTATATTTTTGAGTCATTTGGAGTTTAAGGACCTGATGCACCAAAGCTGAATTTTACAAGACGGGCGATCGTATCAGAGTCCGCAAGCCAGCATTTGAGGAGTGGGGATGCGTCAAGGAAAAGCACCCCCTCCACTTACCACTACACTGTCAGGCACGAGCCAGTGGAGCTCACGGACGCGTCGCGTATAGTTGCAGTGGTAAGTGGTGAGGCTGGCTTTCGTGGGCCCCCACCAAATACATGTATGTATGTTTGTGTATTCTTGTATGTATATTCGAATATTCATTTTTGTGCGACCCCCCTTGAAAACGCGCCATTGCATGCACGCATAGCAGGCGTAAAGTGGCGGCTTGCAGCCCAGTGACGTTTGCTCATGCGCACTCCGTCGCCGGGCCAACAAAAACTTTACGCCCGCTACACATGAAAGTTTACGCCCGCTACATAAAACTTTAAGCCCGCCACATAAAACTGTAAGCCCGCTACATAAAACTGTAAGCCCGCTACATAAAACTTTAAGCCCGCTACATAAAACTTTAGGCCCGATATATAAAACTTTAAGTCCGCTACATAAAACTTTAAGCCGGATATATAAAACTTTAAGTTCGCTTCCTGCAACTTTAAGCCCGATACATAAAACTCTAAGCCCGCTACATAAAACTTTAAGCCCGATATGTAAAACTTTGAGTCCGCTACCTGCAACTTTAAGCCCGATACATAAAACTCTAAGCCCGACACATAAAACTGTAAGCCCGCTACATGCAACTTTAAGCCCGATACATAAACCTTCAAGCCCGGTACACATACACTGTCCCCGCTAGTGAGAATGTGGAGGAATTGATCTTTATCTTTGAAAAAATTGTATTGGTAGACCCGAAAGTCTCCCTTCTGCAAAGTACGCTATTTCTTCCTTTCACCTATAAGCTAAAATTGTCAAGTACACCAAGCATCCTCTATCTGCTTCACATACTTGTTTTCAAGGAGGGGGACAAAAAGTATGGTGTGTATCAAGGGCGTAAAGAAGGCTATTTTGACGAGTGTGAATTTGCTGCACGAGTTATAGTCTAGTATGTAAAAAAATTTCATAATTCGGAAATGCCTTAGCACTTAATGGTTTCCTTCCCGGTCACTCATGACGTGTAAATCTTAGGGTCTGGCTGAGTCTAAATAAAATATAAAAGTTCTTTAATCGCAGAGTTGTGGAAAAATCGTGAATGTTCTTATTGTTTCTCAATATGCATAATATTCCCAATTTTCAACATTTTCTTAGAATATTTATTTAAGTTCATATAGAGAAAATTTAATCTCTTATGGAGTCCTGAAAATGGCAAAAATATTTCAACTCTAAAATTTATGAATATTTTTTTTAGCATAGAAAAACTTTCTTGTGTTCAAAATATACTTCCAAAACATTGAAAAAATCAGTTTATTAAAAATGACGAGTTAATATGTACATTTCAAACATGAGAGAGCTTTCCTATGCTGAAAAAAATTATGGACAGACCTTCTAGACTTTGTTTTCCATTTTCAGATGCTTATACAAAAATTAATTTTTCCTACAGCAGCTCAAAAAAAATTTAACAAAATTGTGAGAATTAGTCATATTATACAGATTAAGAAACAAAAATAGCATTTATGATTTTTCTCAAGCTGTGATTAAAAAATTGTTTTATTTTATTTTAAATTCGCCCAACTGCAAGATATTAATCAATAGTCAAACATTTTAAAAGATTCCAAAACATTCTACAGAAATTTCTAAATTTCACATATTTTATAAGAGTTCAAAGAATTCACAGGCATTTCCAAATATATCAAGGCATTCACAAACAGAATAGAATAAAGTTAAAGCTTCGAAACAATTCTAACATGACCATGTTTGATATCAAATTAATCAGTAATGGGCAAAAAAGTATAATATGTAATCAGATTTCGACTTTAACTATTCATTAAAGAACCCTAAATAGCATTAGCGCGTCATAATGAAAAAAGAACGCTCCCACGAGCTGTGCGCTCTGCTAGCGTACATCTGACGCATTCCTCAGAAAAATCAAGGCGAGAAACGAGAAAGGACGCCACGAGATGAGGCAAAACGAGACGTGGAATGCCGAATACAAATGGCCATTATATGAATATAAGCTGGAAAGTGGGGCTTTCTGTTTTCTCCACAGGCCTGAGAAATGGCCGTATTCATGCATGTCTTGTATAAAATATAATAGGAATGATAGATATATTATATAAGTATATTCACCAATAGAATTAAAGATGACCGCCAGAGTGAAAACGAAAGTATAGATCATCCTCATTTTCGCAATGTAGAGGAAAAACTGTTTCAAGCTTCAGTGAATAAGTGAATCAACAAATGTGACTAAAGAATATTCTTTTGCATCATCAGAGTACAAATATATACGTTAGTAGTCGTTATCTCGCATATATGGGCGATTTGCAAATAGATTTCAATTTTGGTTTCCGAGATGCGAGTAAATTGAAGTTCTAAATTATGCAAGAATTGTTATCAGTTTTCGTAGATACATGTACCAGGATGTACTTTATAACGTGGGAAAGCTGTTTGATCTAGACTATTGATTTTTTCCACTAATTTGTGTCTAAATTATTCTTTTACTTAAAGTACATTATTATGAAGGTTTAAAACTGGGTTTTGTAGATTATTTAAATTTTTTTAAAAATTTGTTTGCATTTTTTTCTCAAAAATTTGTTTGAAATTTTTTCTGAATATTTCGTTTGAAAATTTGTTTTAATTTTTTTTTTTAATTTTTCAAACAATCTTTTTGAAATTTTTTGGATTCTTTTTTTATTTATTGAAAATTAGTCAAATTTAATTTTTACAATTTAAACTTATCTCCTTTAAGTGAATTTGTATTAGAAGTGTTATTCGTAAAACAAATATCTATGAACAATATTTTATGAAGAAGTTTAAGAACTTTAAAAAAAGTACTTTCAAAACATTTTTTCTTTCTCTTCAATGCCACTTTGAACCTTTTACCAGCGATTGCAAAAAAAGGCTTCGGAGGTTTTAAAGGTTTCAGAGTCGTTAGCTTCGGAGTTGTTATTTGCAATTTTTAAGTGATTTAAAACACACATTTTTTTTTTAATAATTCCAACTTTGGGAAAGTTTTTTGGAAGGCTTCGGAGTTGTTATTCAGGTTAACCGATAGTTTTTACCAGCCCTGTGCCACTTTTCTTGAAGGCATGTGGAAAATCTTGTCATGAGAGTTGACGGTCGCCGTGTGGTGGCGCCAGCTATGCAGTTGTCCTAGAATTCAAACAATGCAAGGCGAAAGTGTTACAAAAAAAAGTTTGTTAAATAAAAATAATTTTCTGATAGTTATGGGTAAATGACCTTCAAGATATTTTAAATCTATTGAGTTATAAATAATTTGCCAAAATCGTAAAACTCACTGCCTTTAGACGTATATCCCAATGCATTCCTACTAACTACAACAAATTATTATTCATGCGCAATTGAATCAGACATATAATTATTTGTGTAATTTTTAAATATCAGAAAAGAAAATAGTCTAAATTTTATATTATTTTTTATTATATTATATAATATAATATTCACTTTATTTATTTTAATTTATTTTGGATTTTCAAATATTTTAATAGACAAATAATGTATTTTAATGAATTTCTTAAAAAGATGGTGGGCAAGTTGAAACATTTTTATTTTAAAAATCCTTGAAAAGCTTCAAAATTTTATTTCAAAATCTTGAAACATCTACACGTTGTTTTACATGTTTTAAAATTATGAATCAATTTTTAAATTTTTGCAGACCTTCTAAACATCTTTCAAAATGATTCATATTCTTCCTAAAATTTTGTTTAAATCCTGCAACATTAAAAATATTTCCTTAAAATCTTCCAGATTCATTTTTTACAATTTTAGAATTCTTTTATAATTTTTGGAAATATTCTCTTAAAATTAATTTTTCAAAATAGAAAGTCATTATCAATGTTTCTAGGAATATTACGAAAATATTTTTTATTCTTTTGAAGCCTTTCACATTTCTAAAAAATCTTCTAAATTTTTTATTCGAGACCTGCACAAATCTATATTTTGTTTAAAATTAGGCCGTGGGCTATTTGCGCCGCAATTTCGGTACCAATAGACAAGTTTTGTCTGTGTACGTAGACATTTCGTTTAAATTATTTCAAATCATTTCAAATTTTAAATTGAAACTAAAATGAACCTCCTTGAGTTTATTCTAGGAATAATAATAGGTGTTCAATATTTATTATACATCAAAATTCAACAATTATACTTGCGAATCAAATTTTTTGAAATACAACAATTAAAATTGTGACGTTAAGGTTTATTTTTCTGTTTAATTTTGAATATTTGATATACAATTATACAATTTGATATACAAATAATCATCGAGGGAGATACAAATTGAAATCTATTTGAAAATCGCCCATATGTGAGATAACGACGTTATTAGTTTCAAGATTGTCCTCAGTAGATATAATTATTAAATTTTCATCTCAAATGACAGGCATTGGTTTTAATTGTTTATAAAATATGTATTTAACAAAAAAATTATTAAAAATGAAAGTTCTTTGAATCATTTAAAACTATGGAGAAAACTCAATGTGAAATAAAGAACAAACACTAACATGATAACATACGTGTGCTTTATTTATTATTCTCCGAATTTTCTAACAAATAGTTACATTTTCATCTTATAAAGGAAAAATTTACAATCAAAAATGGAACAGCTATATTCAGATTAGAAGAATACTAATCTTTGCCATGAAAACGAATTTCCAAGAAAATAGGTTAATTTGCAATTAAATAATTTAATTTAAAACGTGGTAGCTTCAAGAAGTTAATTTTCCAAGAAATAGTTCAGTTTCCTACCAAATTGTTCAATTTTAAAGACAAAAAGACGACGTTTTCTGCAGAACAGGTTAATCTTCCAACTCGAGAATATGAATTTTTAACAAAAAATTAATTCACGACAATAATTAATAAATTTGATAAAATTTGACTATTTCAATGAGCAAATTAAATTGCTTAATCATTTTAAATCCACGCTTTGAGACCCCCTGAGTGAGAACAAAACCATTTTCACGAAGGTGTCTGTCTATATGTCTGTCGTCATGCATCTAATGGAATAGTCCAATTTTTAATCAAACGAATTAATTTTCAACGAAAATTGTAATACTTGATATTTAGACAAGAAAAAATGTTAATTTTAAATAAAAAGCAGTCGAATTCAAACGAAAAAGAAGGATTTCCAACCAAATAATGTAATACTCCATAAAAAAATACTAAATTTTCAAGCAAGCCTTTGCGTTTGTAACAAAAAATATTAACTTTTCTACATAGTGAGTTAAATTTTCAGCAAAGAAAAAAAAAATGTCAATCGCATGGTTGAATTTTGTACAAAACAGTTCATTATGCAAATCATATAAATTTTCAAGCAATAGTGGAATTTTTTACAAAAATAGTAGAATTTTCAACGCAAAAATCCGAATTTTCAAAAAAGTAGTTGAATTTTCAACCCAAGGAATAAATTTTTATATTGTTGATGTTCAGACAAAAAATTGAGTTTCTACACAAAGGGATGCATTTTCAGCCAAGAAAGATTTTACAGTCAAAAAATAAATAAGATTCCACAAAATTTATAAATTGTTCCTTTGTGTTTGAAAATTTAATTATTTATTTGAA
>CAKNWU010272927.1:0-13010 GCA_932072015.1 Andricus quercustozae
TGGAGAAAATCGCTTCAGCAGGCAATAAGTGGAGCAAAATCTATTTCTTGGCATTTCTGGCATTTGAGGCTATTTTTATTGGAAAGGGCAATTAATATAAATCCTAATTTCTGCACAGATCTTTCCTTGAAAATTAAAAAGATTACTTTTTCAAAGAAACCAATAACTTTGAAGTAAATGAAGAAAAACATGTTTTTTCTGTTCTTCAGATCCATTTTGAAAAATATCGATGTAAACATTTTTTCCTTTTCAATAAAATTGTACATACTTGCTTTTTACACAAAACGGAAAATGATAGGAGGACAAAGTCTTTCTTTTCTGAAACTTGTATTTTAGGCTACGCCCCAAATACATACGCATTCTAATAAACAAATTTTACTTCAGGAAAAATTTCAATGATAAAAACAAATACATTTGAAAAAATAATTCTAAAAGAAACGTCTCATTTTCCGCTAAAATAGTGGAAATGGAAAGCCTGAGCCGAGGTAAGTAAAAAAAATTACAAGGAGTAGCTCACCCTTTTCCCTCATCGCAGGAACAAAATCGAGGCAGTGGTGGTACGTCGTTTTTACCTGTGATGAAGAGTAACATAGAAAAAACCAAGCGTAATCTTTACCCGGATTTCAAGGTAAAGGTTACCTGCAAAAAATTATCCCAGGTGGGTAATCCTTACCCTGACATCTCGGGTTTTCTTCTGAGTTTACCTACGTTACGAGGGTAATTGGAAACGTTTCCCTCGAAGGCGTAGGTAATTTGACATCGCCTGCTTGCAAACAGCAACACGTCAACTGTTCACATCCAAGACAGCCTCCATGTTAGGAGCCCACAGTCCTGTACATTGACTTCAGCAAAGGCGAGCATTTTTCTGTCGGATGTACAATAACGCATCGAGATGCTAGATCTTCTCGAGCGCGGCGCTAGTGTGGTACGGGTATCGATATAAAAATCCTAATTATTCTATATTTAAATCTTTATACTGCGAAGGTTATACTAATTCGTCAGCGCAATAATTTAAAAGTAGGGGATAATTCCTATCTACCTCGTCCATTGCAAGATCACTACAATTATACTACAATAATAATCAACATTCAAACTGCTGGTTTTATTCTTGATTATAAGCCTAGGTATGAACTTATTTATTAACCTTAATTAGGCTATAATTCTGATAAAACCGAGTGGTGTTCTTGACAGAGGTAAATATTTGTGAGATTCTTCTGGCAAGGTTAATTGGGGATAAAGTATTAGAGCAGAGGACGAGTGGGCTCGCTGTAAATCTTCTAGATATAATATTTTATCATAAGCTCTTATCCATGCCGATTTATTCTTTTGAAAAGAGGCAAGAGAAAGAAATTTCCAATGGCCCTCTATCGATCGTCGGAGATATTGAGAATTTTCTCTATCCAATTGATAATTGACCAAAAACTCTAACGGAAAGTTGGGATGCACCAATTTCTAATCTAACAGCATATCCAGCAGTATTTTGTGGAACATGCGGGATTCTCTTGTAAAAAGTGGTTCGAACTTTTTCTATAAAATCTAAATACCTGAGACTCCTTATGTGCGCACCATACATTAAAACGCTGGATACAAGACTATCGAAAAGTCGAACAATAGGGTTCTATGAGTTAAGTTTTAATCTGTGAATCAGAGAATTCGTTGCTCCCACAGCGAGGTTAGATTTACGAACAGGTTCATCTTTTGCCCTGACAAAAATTGCAGATATGGAAGCGTATCAAAATGGATAGAAACTTAGGTTTATACAAAGTGTAAAAAATTATGTGAAGAAAAATTATATAAAGTTTATACAATGAAAAAAATTATGAAAAATTGTACACCATGCATAATTTTTCCGCTGGGTAGCAATTCTATCCTAAAATTTGATATAAATTGATTTTTTTTTAGCGGGAAACCATAGGATACAGGTTACGTATTAAGGAACGTTTTCACCTTCACCTTAAAGTTTCAATAACTCATTCAATATTATGGAGAAAATTATCTACTTTTTTATACGCTTGTAATATTTTATCAGTTATATTTCTGTCAAATGCCAGAGAAAATTTTTGAAACAAAAATTGAGCCTCTTTTTTTAAAAGTAGTTAAACTATAAATTTGTTTAAACAATTTCCAAATCGCGTCTTTTTTCAATAAATCTTAATTAAACATTCCAAAACTATGGATTTTGATAAGGTTGAAAGACGTACTCGAAGCTGTATTTTCACCTATATTTTCACCGTTTATTCCAAGAGGCCGTTAGAATGTGGACCAGTGTAATCTTAAAAAATCTTTTTTTTTTGAACACTCTTTGTAAAGTTTCAAGTTAAATAATGTATTTCACATGTTTAGACTTTTTCATTTGTACTTATAATATAGAATTCGAGATCAAAATGACGTCGTAGCTTTTTTGTGTGACGGATCTAGCACAGATTAGCTTTACTGACGAACGAACATTCGCAATTGGCAGTATCATCTTACTCTTCTTAATCAGTATCCGTTCATAAGGACAATTGTTGAATTTTACGCATTCATTTGTCGGTAGAACCCATGAGACTTTATTGATGGTGAATTTGATTCAGAGTTGATTGAGGGTTAATTCCACCGAGTTCAGAGTGAGTCGGCGATTTGACATTCAGAAAATCTTGCTGTTGATCTGGACCTCCCAAAATTCTCATTCCACGAATATCGGGTGAACGCCTGTAGGGTTTTTAAGAAACATATGGTTAATTACGTGAAGTTTATGAACGTGGAGAGTGTACAAGGCCAATGTCCAGCTGGACATATGTGGGTAATTGTCAAATTGGAGGCAAACTTGAAGTCCCAGTAATATAACATTAACTTAGAAACTCGTACTGATTTTTTTTTGAACTTAATAAATAGTTATTATCATCCTCTACAAAATGGTTATGTCTTTTTTTTTATTTGCGTTCCGATTTACTTTAATTCAATAAAAGAACACCCCAAACGTCATTACCATACGGTGTCCCAACCTCACTTTGCACAAGCATAAACTGTTTTTCTCCTTTTTTTAGACAGTAACCTGAAAAACGCTTAACGTATCCAGTTTTTCAACTTTAGATGAACATAAATTTAATTTATGCACATTTTCCAAGTCAAATAAATAATATTTTAAAAACCTAATAGTCTGTCCCTTGATTTTTGTAATTTCAGAAATCATTACCGTACGTCTTTTTATCTAGTAAAATATTGCAGTTACAATTGATTGATAAATACAGAAATATTAAGCGTATCGTTTATTGCAAGATTCTATTAAATTGAACTTAAAATATTAACTCTTTTTTTTGTGAATCCGATATTAAAACTGAAAAGTGCACTTTGACAACAAAAACATCATTACCGTACGCGAGGTAAAAACCAGTTTCAGAGTGAACAAAAATTATAAAAACCATTCCGTTACTTGCTGAGCGGTGTTTTCTTTCATAAGTAAGTGACTTTTTATGATTAAAATCTGTTATCTTTTTATAAATCTTAAAAAAGGCTAAACTTCATCAATTTTCTCGCATAATTCCCGTACGGTAAAATAGAGCTTACAATATGCGCGTGCGCGTGGATCAGGTGGGCCGGTTTGTTTTCTGTTTCCCAGCCTCTATTTATAAATATACAGATCTCAAGAATTGAGCTAAATAAGTTAATTAGAAAGAAAGATATGTGTTACAAATTATATTACAGCACAGGTAGTTAGATTTGTTATTAATAATACAATGTATACTTTATGTAATTTTTATTCCCAATTGGAACAAATTATTGAATTTTGTAGGTTTCTAATTTTATATGTAGCCAGTCTAAACCGTCTCAATAAAAAGTAGAACTTCTCTTGAAATTAAAAAAAAATAATAATAATCTGCAATATTTAAATATTTTGGTTTCCTAAATGGCATGCGTTACAGTATTCGTTTTTGAACATTCTAAAAACTCTTGCTCTCTTTCATCAAACTCCCAACCTCAAATCCACTTTCCGCATTTCATGTAAGAATTTCATTATTATTTCTTATTTTTAAAACTGCCCCTTTTGGATTTTAAATTTTTAGATGTGATATGATCGATTTCCGTTTTGAAATATTTAATTCCTAATAATAATGTGATTGCCACTGAAGGAACTAAAATTTGATTACAATTTGACAATCACCCATGCATCATGCACAATAAATTAGAGGAAGGAGTCGTGATGGCGAGAGAGAGGAAGAATAATCCGAAGGTAGGCGATGTATGTAGTGTATGTTATAGAGGGGGTAGGTCGACGTATAGAACTGTAAGTCTGCATACATTAGCCCTGCGACCCTCGGGGTCAACGTTGCAATTTCGCAGCGGTGGGAACCTGAACAAGGTCGACTTCGCTGGATGCCCATTTCGGCGAAACGGGCTAGTCGTACACTCTCCAGTGCAATGGTAAAGATTTTTTTATTTAAAAAAATAATACAAATTTAATCAAACATTTTAGTTGTACGACATCGTCTCACTACATTAAATATATATTAATAAATATTCAAAATTCCTAAAAACAGTAGTGTATGCCACTGTAAGAAATTTTTAGGGCATTTTCCCGAAAGAATTCGGGAAGCTAACCCTAACATTGCGGGAATTTTCCCTTACATTTTGAAGAGAAAATTTCGGAAATCTTCACAAATGTTAGGGAATTTTACCCAACATTTCATAGGTAAAATTTCGAAGTTCGCAAATTTTAAAAAATGTTAGGGAATTTTACCTAATATTTCGTAGGGAAAATTTCGGTAAATTTTTCCAAATGTTAGGGAATTTAATCTAACATTTCGTAGGGAAATTTTCGGCAAACTTTTATATATTTTCCCAAATTTGAGAGAATTCTGCCTAAAAAATTGCAGGAAAAATTCAGAAAAAGTTCGGGGACTCTTTTAAATGATAGAGATTTTTTCCTAACAAACTGGAGGGAAAATTACGTAAAAGCTTTTTTTATCACATGATTATATTTTAGGCAGATATATTTACAATAATTACACTTAATCAGTCAAGCTATTGTTTAAAGGAAGGTAGCAAGGCATGCCCTTGCTGGACGGAAATTAATAAGAAATAATAATGAATTAATCACATAAATAAAAAATAGGTCATTGGCGACATAAATCAGGAAAATAGCTGAAATTGCACTTTTTTGCATCAGTTTACTCACTGGGGTAGTTTCTTCATCTCTTTCATACTTCCTCTTTCGTGCTTTCTTATTTCCCGAACGAGAATTAATTTTTAAGAGCATCCTGAAACAAAAATAATGTTTGAAGTATACTATCCTATTATATCCTGGTATTATATTTTCTCTCTTCGAAACAGTTTTCCTAACAATATTGAACTTTTTTTAAAGCCAAAATTAACCACTTTTGGAGCCCGCGAAAGACATCTCCATAAGATCCAGTGTTTTTGACACGACTTTAAAACACCCTGAAAAGGACACATAAGAAATTCATCATTCGAAGGAGGATTTATTTCTCTGCTAAAAAAAAACTAATTTCGATAATTTGTCAACGTGACCGTTCCGATGATAGCCGAACTACTTTAAAACCTTATTAAACTCAATGACTTACCTTATATTTATTGTCCAATGTTCAACATTATATACACTGTCACCAAAAAAACACTGCACAGAAAATATAATTTCACTCAAAAACATTACTGCATAGACCATAAGTCTTTTGGTCGGAATGGAAAATTTTATTATGGATACTATGACTCATTTTCACCCTCAGCTTGGCAAACCCTTCAGGTATACAAACAAAAATTTTCTTGTTCCCATCAAATATTTCTCGTAGAGCGTAATTGTCAAAAATATTTTTTCCGGCAATTAATGTAATAATACATGCTGTTTGTTATAATGAAAATATAAAAGACTGTTTCAGGCCTTATAATTCTAAAAACTAATTATACTTTTAATTAAGGTAATAATAAATTATTTTTATTATAAGGAATCTGTAATTTGCTCTTTCGAAGCGTGTGATTTTCAAAAATAGTTTTGACATTAAATTAATGTGACACTAAATATTGTTCGATAAATAAATACCTGTAAGTTTTTTAAGAAAATTTTTAAATAATGAATTGATTCACTTTTCGACGCAAAAAATAAAACTGTACATACTATGTCTGCCTTACTCAAAAATATTATATTTTTCCTGTAAAAAATGTTCTACAATGCAAGGTATATTGTCATGTTTACACAGGCTCTAAAAAGGTAATTTACAAAAATAAAAATTAGAAAATTTCTTAATATTCTTCAAACTTGAGGGATTGTAGTCATATCGGAATATTGAAAAAAATTTTGGCAGTTAATCTAGTTACAAGTATGAAACAATGACTATTTAATTATTTAATTGTAATAGCATAAATTTAGTGACTGTAAAATAAAAATCAATACAGTAAAAATTATACCCAAAATAATATCTGACCATAAATCATAAAAATGATATATTTTACTGTGTAAAATTATGAATATTAATCTTCATTTTGATATGATAAAACTATACCTAATTTTTTATAACAAATAATATTCCTAATTAAAGTATGAAAATATTAAGAAATATTCCCTATAAAATATGTGAAAATTTCCCGAAAGAACAGGAGAAATTTTCCATTTTCATATAATTTTGTTAATTCGATAACATTTCCGAAATATTCACGATGTTTTTGGGAATGGTTCCCAGTCATTCCAAAATTAAAAAATATCTTTCAAGAGATCTTACAAGTATTTCCTAACTTTCAGATCATCAAATTCATTCTTAATGTAATTTTTAGCAATACTCAATTAACTTATGGTTCTCCACGCTAAAAAAATGATTAATTATAACAATGACGATAACTAAATGGTTACATTATAATTATTCATCGTATAGCAGTTTTTGAAACATAACCTCACTTCACAAAACTTATCTTTATTTAACTTTTAATTATTTTATTCTTCACAGTTATTTTCATGGATACTCAAATTAATAATAATTTACAAAGTGTAATATGTATATCATCATTCGCTTATTGAGCAATTGTATATAATGAGTTGACTCAAGCCTTACTGAATCCGCAATCTTGATTGGCTATTGTAGATTGATTCACTAAGATTTTAAACTCAACGTTTTATTTATTAACCACCTATTTCACAGATGTGCCTTATATTTGTTCAAAATGAAAATACGCAACTGAATCAGCCTCCAACGTCCGCATCCTTTTCTCTAACTTTCGCCTGACTGCTTCCCTTTTCCTCATTCCTTTCCGAAGTTTGGCTATTTCCCGCCTAATTTCTTTCCTTATTTGCTCTTCCCGTTTTTCCTGCTTTTCTTCATATATCCCCATTACTTCTATCATCATCTTTCGCTGGTCATGTAACTGTAAATTTTCTTCTGTTGGCCCTCTATGTTCAACTTTGTCTTCATCTTTCCCCTTGTTTTGCTCCCCCGCTCCATTTGGGTCTTGTCCCGGTGGCGTTCTGTACATTTTCTGATTTTTTAGGGTGGATCCTGCTTCTGCCTTGTCCTCAATACTTCTTCTTTTCGCCCTGTCCCTCTTCCTATTCACAAACCTCTTGATCGAACCAAAACTCTCCGCCCTCAATCTCTCCATTTCTAGTGTTTTTCTATACTTTCCCCCTTTTTTCCGCACGCTTCAGCGTACAGAACACTTTCTCGTCAGAGTTCCCGCTATTCATCAAACTGATGTTAATGATCCTCATGTATCGCCCTACGTAACTTGCGTAACTTCTGTCGCCACTCTATTACATCACCCTGCTACCTTCTCTTTTCCCGTGCCTTTCTCTACCTACCCTGCCCTGACTCTGCTACTGGGCTGCACCGGTCTCCCCACCTTGCTGCACACGTCACACAAACTAACCTCTCAGACTACCCAAAACAGAATCAAACGCTCAAAATATCACTAACTTCTTCATTTCTATTACTTTGAACATTCAATGATTCACTCCAAAAACCCCTCCTTCACACTTTACCCATTAACTCAACTCAAATCTCACTGTAACTTAATAAATTCAGCAACACACAATCACCGCCACCAAAAACCTTTATGCCGGAAAGAAAAGAGATTTTACATGAAAGGTATATAAGGTGGACGCTATGGGAACACTGGAGGACGCCGGGATATATGGTGATAGAAGAAGCCCAAAGGGATAAATTAAATACTAGAGCAGTAAGGAGGGCATCGAATTTTGAGACGAAGCTGTGGGAGGTAAAGGGAGCGGAGTCAGGGAGAAAGTGCTTGATGGAGGTAGAAAAAAGGGGAGGGTGGGGGAAGGAATTAAGAGATAGGTAGAAGAAAGGAGGGAGCAGGTATGTATTGGGGAAACAAAAAGAAGAGGAAGTGAAGAATCTGTGAATGGCAAGAAGAAACATGTGAGCATGTATGGGAAGGTTGTTAGTTTCCTGTTGGCCAACATGTGGCAGGTCCATTCCATGACTGCAATAGGCACACCACGTGCAATCATGGTCGCCCACATCACCTCTTTGCAGGTGTAGTTGAAGGCTCTTTCGATACCCATAAAGGTTCAAATTGCGAGGACTTTCTGTTTCAGTTGTCCTTCGATTAGGTTTACTGCTCCGCTAAGGGCCGTCTCAGTGGAGTAAACAGCCCTATACCGTGTATAACCGATCCTTCCTGCTTTAGGAATGAATACTCTCGTACCTCTCTATGGCGTTGGAATATATCCCAGCGTCACACTAGCCCTAGCAAGTATCACAAGTGGCCCTATGATGATCTCTCCAACCCTCACCTGACTCTGAAGGGAGTAACAATCTCGTGGGCTAGCCACCGTTTCGCAGACCTTTTAAAGCCCGGAAAATGATTCTTGATCATCTGAGCCAAGATCTACTCGGTTGACGCTGAGTATCCCTTGTCGGGCAATTTTAGGGTGCCAAGAATAGCATCCAGGTTTCGAGAGAGCAGCTTGTTCATTCTGGCTGCCTCTGCTTCTTTCTAGATGTCTGTGTAAAAGTTGGTCCAGCTTTCTTGCTTCGCCTTACGTATTGTACCCCTGTATTCATCCGCTTCGTCGTAAATAAGGTCCATAGTTCATCCGTTTTGCCAGTACTGGCACATCTACCTCTCTGGTTTCACTGCGAAGCTCTTGGAGTTTCCCGTTCCATAAGCGTCTCTCCCCAGTTCCCTGAAACCCTGGTTCCATCCCGTTCTTCTTATATTTCTGGCCCAATTAGGGCCTGCGGATACAGTTAATCTGAGACTTTCCACTTCTTAAAATTGTCTTCAAAATAGGCGGTACAGAGAGTGACGTCGATGACTTCTTCCCTGACCGAGTTACGAAAAGTCGGGGTACTCCCCGTCTTAAGAATATCTAAATCAGTATATCTAAATCAGCAACACAAAGTATGGTGGGAATAAGCATCGCACACCAACAGAAGAGGAAGGCCCCTTACCTTGCAGTAATCCACCAGTGTACGTACCTGCACTGGTGGCTTGGTATCTCTGTCATATGGAAAGTAGGCCGATCCCATGACTAGCTTTCCCATCTCTTTAAGGTCTATGATTATCATCATCAGGTCTCTTCAACTTAGCTCTAGCAGTGGGACAACGTTGATTCTTTACCAGTATGCAGGTCCTTGGGTTGGCCTTCGGAGAGGGAAGACCATACGACACCCAGCAGACGGCACGATGTTTATTCCCACATATTTCTTCATCAATGATTGGATTTTAGTTTAATAGGAGATAGTTTTACCAAAAAATGCTGCAGATATATCAGTTGTGCAAGAAATTTTGATAGAAACACTGTGATTCCAGTATCTTCTGTCTGTGCCCCTGAAAGGTAGGCAACCCGCTTTCACAAATTATCGCCATGATCGACATATGCCTCAAAGTACTAAGTATCAAGTGAGGGACCGATCCCGGCTCATAGAAGTCACCGAAACGGACGATTTGTTAAGTTTCTGAGATCTACCACTCTTAGGTGGGCAACCCGCTATATCCCTGCTCTCCTAGGGTTGCAACCTTGTTTCAACTTCTCAAAAGTAAGCTGGGAGTTTATACTACAAATATGCCAAGTAACAACAGTGCCGAAAGCTGAATGGCACCTGAGTGAGGTGTCTTAGACGGTGACTCTGAGATACCGGGCGACATCTCAGAGTATGCAGCTTTATCCTTGCATGCGGGGCTCTACAAGGATGGACGAACCCTTTCCCTAGCTGCTCATGGGAACAACAATGACACCATAAAAAAAACAGTAAATGCGGTTCAAAACGATCGGACGCGCAGAGCACCCGACAATAGGTCGGCATACAATGCCGATAATCCTAGAGTTCTGTGGATCGCTTCCCCGACCGCAGCTTGATCCAGCTGCATGCGAAGATGAGGAAGCGACATTAAGACCAACCGAGGAAAGTCGGCACCTTCTGAGAAATAATCACGATTTCAGGACAAGAAGGAACATGAACATGCAAGTTCCTCTTAATCCCCAAGATCTGGCTGAAATGGATGCCTCCCTTCGTGGAGAAATCTCGCAAGAATCCGACTTCTGGACCATCAATTGCTCAGTTTATGGTGCTGCGAGAGCTTGGATGATTCAAATCGAAGGCTCAAACCTAAGATGGATCAAAAGACCAAAAGATGCTTACATCAACTGAACAAGATCACCCTGTTTCTGTCAAAAATCCTCCCAAGCCCAACGAGGTAGAGACTTTTTGGAGAGAGGTATACAAGATCCCGACAACACTGGAGCTGGAAGAAGGTACTGATAATATCATCCGTTTCAAGGAATTTGGAACAAGCTCATAAAATCTGAAGAGGAATGTCCATCAATCACTGCCGAAGAGGTGAAAAAGCACTTACAGGCACGAAGAACTTTTCCAGTGCTGGACCAGATTGTATCAAGAACTTCTGGTAGAAGAAGTTTACTTCTACACACCAACATTTGGCCCGCATATTCACCTCATATTTAAAATTTGAGACGCCTATTCCGCAATGGCTGGTGTTAGGACGCACTATACTCCTACCGAAAAAAGGCAAATTGTCTAATCCAGAGAATTACAGGCCAATAACTTGTTTGAACACACTGTATAAGATCTTTACAGCTGTCCTAAACAACAGGATTGTTCGGCGAGTTGAGCCTGTGTGACGTGAGATGTACGAACAACGTGGCTCGAAAAACGGTGTAGCAGGCTGTCGAGAGAACCTGATAATTGACAGGTGTGTCTGTAAACACGCTGCAGCCCATCAACGCGTCCTGTCAATGGCCTGGAATGACTACCGGAAAGCTTTCTATTCAACCACTCATTGACTTATCATCTGTCAGTTGGAAAGCTTGAAGGTGCATCCACACATAGTGAGATGCATAGAGAGATTGACGCCTCTTTGGAAAACTAGACTTACTATCTCATGTGGAAATTATCGTGTGACAACAAATAACGTCACCTTCCAGAGGGGCGTCTTTCAGGGCGATACCATGATCCCTCTGCTTTTTTGTATCATACTGATGCCTCTATCTTTCGCACTACAAAATCCTTCTGGATACCTCTGTGGCGACACTAACCACCGCGAGCATAGGGTCACTCATGTATTTTATACGGATGAACTGAAGCTCTATGCCTCTGGTAAAGGCAAACTTCAAACTGCCATAAATATCGTGAAGGAGTACACAGGACAGATTGGGATGGACTTTGGATTGGATAAATGTGCCAAAATTCATCTGAGGAACGGCAAGATTGTTGGCGTTCCCAAGGACCCTGAGCTTGTGGATATAAGTGTTATTAGACATCTTAATACTGGAGAGACCTATACATACCTGAGCGTGCCTCAAAGCCGCATTCAGGACGTAAGATCAGTAAAGAAGTATCTCCGAAGCAGATACAAGCATCTTCTTCGACAGATTTAGTCTTCCAATCTGTCGGCGTTGAACAAGGTATCTGCGACTAACATGCTTGCCGTCCCGATTCTACTCTACTCGTTTGCGGTGGTTGAATGGACGAAGAATAAGCTTAAGGCCCTTGTTGTCGCCACACGTAAGATCATGCATATGTATAAAAGCTTGCATATCAATTCGTCAGTTCCGCGATTACTCTTCAAATTAGTCTTGAAAACCGAATTGTTCTAAGTACAGCTTATATCGTAGCCAATGGTAGAGATCCTCTCCTAAAAATGGTCAGGAACCACGAGATGATTGGTGAAGGAGCGTTCCTTTACAAAGCCACGGAGCAAGCGGCCGAGACCCTTGGCCTGAATTTTAACATCAGAAGTGAGGAAAGTGCATTACACCATCTAGATGCTTCACTTCTGAAAGCCGAAGTGAAGAAAGCCGGCGTTCAACAATTCTATCAAGAGCTACTCGACAATAAAATGCACGTAAATTTGCACAGGAATGTAGAAAAACAGTCCTTGTCGAAGGAGCAAACTTTTGTTTTCCTCACATCATCAGGGCTTAATCCAGGTACAGAGGGTTTTATTTTCGCATGCCAAGACCACATTTTATGTCAAGAAGTTCCCAGCGATATGTGGTCTACAGACATTATGTCTACAGACATAATGCGGCCCTAAGAGTGCTTTATTACCATCTTTGTCGCTCTTACCGTGTTGACCGCGACCTTGCCCTGCCGAACGCTCCAGTGGAGATAGAGTCAATTATCGAAAACGAGAAGTGCCACATTTTCTGGAACTACGATTTTCGGACAGCTATATTCGTGATCGAATTCTCGGCCCCGTCCGGATACAACATTATTGCCATGGAGAAAGAAAAGGAGGAGAGGTATCAAGACCTTAAAAGGAAGCTGCAAAGACTTTACCCAAAATCACTGTTTTGTAACCTTAAAGCCATACCCGCGTGCCAAAAATATGCCAAGGCACTTGCGAAGTGGATGCAAAAGGCAGTCATCCTTGTGTCGCTTCGTGTCCCAAAAACACACGAGGGTTTCGCCGGCCTGTCGTTGTGATTTCGTCGTGTCCTGTGACCACCCATCTCATGGTTGTGAGACGTCGCCATGAGTGTGATTTACCGCGGTCCTACTGGGAGCGGGTGTCATTTTTAGATGGCAGTTGCTCCCAGT
>CAKNWU010272939.1:0-10160 GCA_932072015.1 Andricus quercustozae
CCCCCCCCCCCCAGGCTTTGTGCATGTCGTCACGGACGACCTCGGAAACCCCCTTATACTAAGTCTCAAGAGAATAAAATATTTGTTTAGCATACTTTCCCACCAAATTGGATCCGCCATTTTAAATTTCGAATTTTTGACTTAAGGTTCGTAATCAGCTACCCCCAAAGTCTCCGAGTAGTAAGTTTAAACTCGATTAGAAAACGTTTTATAATTTTGGCCAGCTTTTTGGGATTTGGCCGCACTGTGCAGCGATGCTCCACAAGATCCTAGCAAAAGATCCGAAGGCTCGCTTAGGGTTCATAAGGCTCAATGGTGAATTTTCTCAATGACGAGAAAGAAACACTGAATCACCTGATGAAGCTCCACTTCTTAGGCTTTCAGCAAACTCAAACCGACCGTGGAATGGGCCATTGGGTCCTTCTGCCCATTTAAGTCACTGGGGGCGGATGGCTACTACCCATTGTTCTTACAAAAGGGCACGGATTTCATCGTCCACCTACTGAAAACACTATTTAGAGCAAGCATTGCCCTTAAACACCTGTCATCGGCATGGAAGCACGGCAGAGTGGTCTTTATTCCTAAACGTGAGAAGGAGGGCTACACTGCTTCTAAAGATTTCCGGCCGATCAGTTCAACGTCCTTCATTCTTAAGACGCACATAGGGCAGCACGCCTTTCAGTTCGCTTACAAACTAAATAACTAATTCATAGGAAATAATTGACGCTTAATAGACCCCTGTATACAAGAAGCAAGGTTAAACCCTACAGAAATGTTAAAAGCATTTTTTCATGATTTTCGGGCCTTTCTTCTGGTAAAAATACACCAAAAAAGAACGTGATAAGGCTAGGAACTAAGTGTGGGAAAAAGTGGCATAAGCTTGGGGTAAAATATTATATCATATAAAGTTGGGACTAAATACCCCGGGTTCGATTCATGAAAACACAGTTCAATAACACAGAACCACAAAATCTAAACGCGGTGCAACACGGACCAGACTACTATCCCTTCATGATACGAAGGCCTCTCCAAAACAGTTGTACATTTTGGTAATTTACGCGCTTAAAACAAGTCCCCATTTTTTTATGTACAAAAATTGGTTTCGAAAATATCCTGAGCGAAAAGATGAAAACCGTGGTTTTTTCACGTCACTCTGTCCTTGCTTGACTTTCGATGACGACATCTTTGAACTGAACAGTGTACAAAAATTGAAAAAAATCATATAGATGCATTCTTATTTTGACTACACATACGTGAAAACAAAACTGCAATATATTAATAACAATTAATGTAAAATAAATTTGAACATGACGATGCTATCGCTCGTAATATACGTAGTAGAGAGTTGTATTTTGGCTTAAACTGCTTAGAAAATTTCAACAAATGCATCGAATAATAATTAGGAAGGATAATCTTGAAAACTATTAATTAATAACAAATAAGCCTGGAAAACCGATGAATGGTAGTGTGGGTGTGAGGACACAGCGGGATACCATAGCTGAAGGGTCTACTCATTGAAAAAAGCAGCTACTGCCTGAAAAAATAGTGACACAGTCCATAGTATCCTCACACTCACACTACCATTCATCGGTCTTCCAGGATTATTTGTTATTAATTAATAGGTTTTAAGAGTGTGATTCCTAATTGTTATTCCATTGCATTTGTTGAAATTTTCTAAACAGTTTAAGCCAAAATACAACTCTGTGCTACGTATATTACGAGAGATAGCATAGTCATGTTCAAATGCATTTTAGGTTAATTGTTATTAATATATTGCAATTTTGTTTTCACGTATGTGCAGTCAAAATATGAATGCATCTATATGATTTCTTTCAAAATTTTCACACTGTTCAGTTCAAACATGTCGTCATCGAAAGTCAAGCAAGGACAGAGTGACCCGAAAAAAGCACGGTTTTCATCTTTTCGCTAAGGATATTTTCCAAACCAATTTTTGTACCTAAACAAATGGGAACTTGTTTTAAGCGCTATAAAGCAAGCTTTATCATGATATAAGCTGTGTTTTTGTGTGATTTTTTTCTTGCGAGTAAATTACACAGGAACAAAAAATCTAAACCCTTGCAACACGGACCAGACTAGGTGGGTCTTATATTTTCGGGATCGCTGAATTCGAATCCATTGTCCGTTTGGTCCCATCAGGTCAGTTCAAGGCCAAACTTACCAAATTCATCACTAACCAATTAAGTCAGGGTACCTATAGGTTTTCGGGGACGCTGAATTTAAATCCTTTGTCTGTTTGATCCCACCAGGTCAGGGTCAATGTCAATTCAAGGTCAAACCTACAAAATTCATCGCTAACCAAGTAACTGAGGGTACCTATAAGTTTTCGCGGTTGCTGAATTCGAATCCGTTGTCCGTTTGGTTTGATCTTAAATTGACCTTGACCCTGACCTGATGAGACCAAACGGACAACGGATTTGAATTCAGAGACCCCGAAAACCTATAGGTATCCTGACTTATTTAGTTAGCGATGAATTGTATAGGTTTTACCTTGAATTGAGCTTAACCCTGGACTGATGGGCCCAAACGGACAACGGGTTCGAATTCAGCGACCCCGAAAATATAAGTCCCATCTAGTCTGGTCCGTGTTGCAAGGGTTCAGATTTTGTGGTCCTGTGTTATCAAAATGTGCAGCTGTTTTGGAGGGACCTTCGTATTGTGAACGGATAGTAGGTGAATCTTATATTTTCGGGGTCGCTGAATTTGAATCCGTTGTCCGTTTGGTCCCATCAGGTTAGGGTCAAGGTAAGTTCGAGGTCAAACTTACAAAATTCATCGCTAACTAATTAAGTCAGGGTACCTACAGGTTTTCGGGGTCGCTGAATTCAAGGTCAAACCTACAAAATTCATCGCTAACCAAATAAGTCAGGGTACGTATAGGTACGTATAGGTTTATCTATTTTTAATTCTTTAAGGTTTCCGCAAATTTTTTTCTACTGTATTTTAAACAGTAAAAACTGAGGTGCTCAATAGATTTTTCGGACATAGATACAGACAGATCATTTCTACATACACGAAAATGAGTTTGAAAAGATCGTGATGCTGATCCAGTTTGGATTAATTATTATTAGACGTGCCAATATTTCTAACATATTCTGTAAATAAAACGTTATCAGGCATTTAAAATTTGTTTCAAGTGCTCTATTTTTTAATACAAAAATGATCCCAGAAAAATCATTACGCGTGAAAATATTCCGCCAAGGATTAACACTCTATTTAAATACAAAAATAAAAATGATTCAGTTTAGTGAATCATTTCTTGTTTGTTGAAGAAATTAATATTTTAGAAGAATAATATTTCTTTTTGCATTATAGAAGCATGTAAACCAGTCGCTTTCTCTGCATGATTACCGTGGAGAAAAGGGAGCTTTCTTCGGGAGTTCGACCAAGTAAATGTGGCAAGTACGATCGAGCGAGACGAGAATAAAACTCAAGCTATTTAACTAACGCCATTAGATGAAATAATTCGAAACAAAAAACGTAAGACTGACTGTAACGGTAATCACCTTAATTAGCCACTTCTATAATAAGTCTATAATTTTCTGAATGTTGTAAATAATTTTGATTAAAATAAGCAAAGTTCTGGATGACGTTAATTCTGCTCCGAAAATAATAAATAAAAATACGTAGGCATATATATTTTTATTTTAATACGCATGGATTCACCATTGTTGATACCGTTTCAAATTTTGAGCACTATTATCCAACATTCATTTTTTATGGGATTCAGTCGAGTTTCCATTATTTTTTCATGAAAAAATAGCATGCAATACGCGTTATCACAATATACTATTAATTTTTCGGTCTATTATTGTCTTAAAATAATAAACATAAGTATGACGATATAACAAAACTAAGCAAAATACCCAGCAAGACATCGAAGTTCCTCAATTGGAAGGCATGTCGGACTATCGGTCGGGTGTATGAGGAAAAACAAACAGAAGCAACTGAGGCGTTGCGTGATTCTAAGAAGAGAAGAAAAGAGAAAGCAATAACCCTGTTAAGGAGCTTACTAACATCACAGATTCAGAAGTGTCAGAGGTTTTGAAAAGTGCAATTACCTGGAAAGCCCCGGGTTCGGACGTGGTGCCCAATTTCTGTTACAAGTACCTGACGAGTGTGTTCCGCGTTGGCAAGGTGTTTTCAAACGATCATCGAAAATCCAGATCTGATACCAAAATTCATGATCAAAGGTTTCACGAAAGGGTTGCACACAAACCCAGAAGCTGAAAATCCATCTGAATATTGACCTATAACCTGACTTGACAAAATTTATAAGTGCTATACAGCCATAAATCGACTGATCCTTCACATTTCTGTGGAAGATGCCGTGCATCCTCTTCTCGAGGAGCTGTTCACTGTGCTTTCTTGATCCGGGCCTTTAGGAGTTAGTATTCGAGATGGATAATGTTTTATGCATTTTGCTCACCCCTGATATTGAAGTCAGTGCTAAGTGTTTCAGCAGCCTCCTCCGCTGCTTTGTACATAAACGCTCCTTTGCCCTCTTCTTCGTGTTTCCTGACCATTTAAATAAGAGGGCCTCATCCACTTGCGACTATATGTGCTGTACCCAGAACAATCCTCTTGTGAAGACATTCAAGATTCAGTATTCCGCGACCACCTTGACGGCGTAAGATGTAAAGTCACGGAACAGACGATTTGAGGTGCATGTTTTTGTTCATGTGCATACATTTTCATGACTCGATATCGAGGAATATGAGCTCGTCCTTCGTGCATGGATCTACTCCAAATAAATAGAGTACTACCGGGACGTCAAACATGTTCGCTGCAGATACTTAGTATCTGGTTCCCCAAAGCAGCGCCAATCTCTCTATGCACCTCACAATGTGTGGATGCACCTTTAAACTTTCCAACAAACAAATTATAAGCTTATGGGAGGTTGAATCGAAAGCTTTCCGCTTGTCAATCCAGGCCAAGGATAGGTAGAGCTGGTATAATGCTGCGTCTTTGCACACAGATCAATGGATCAGCAGGTTCTCCCGACATCCTGCTGCGCCTTTCTTTGAGCCGCGTTGTTCGTACATCTGTCGCTATACAGGTCCGATTGTCTGAACAATCCTATCATTTAGGATAGCTGTGAAGATCTTGTACAGCGTGTTCAGACAAGATATTGGCCTATAATTCTTAGGGTCCGAAAAGTTGCCTATCTTCGGAAGGAGCACTGTACGCCCTTCCAGCAACCACTCCAGAATAGGCTTTTCCGACTTTAGATACGAGGTGAAAATGCGGGCCAGATGCTGCTGGGTTGAAGGAAACTTCTTCCACCAGATGGTTTTAATACCATCTGGTCCCGGAGCGGAGTAGTTCTTCATGCCTCTTAATACTTTTTTCACCTCCTCGGTAGTGATAGGTGGGCATTTGTCTATCGCTCTTTCTCTATTGGATGGCTGCCAGCGGTTGGTTTCAGTGACGCCTCTCTTTCTCTGTTGCTGGCTTGTTCTGCCTGCGGTTGAGTAGGTGCTCCTCTTACATAACCCTTTATCCGGTTATCCCCGGCTCGGTTTCGCAGACGTTGATGTGAAAAGTGCGAAAGCTCTGGGTGTTTCTCGCACCACAGACCATGCAGTCGCATTGTCGGGAGCCCTGTGCGTTCGGTTGTTTAGAAGTGCACTTACTACAACTATGTTTCTTGTCATCATTGTTGTCCCCACGAGTAGCTAGGGAAAAGGGTTCGTTCATCCTTGAAGTGGCCCGCATGCAAGGATAAAGCTGTATACTCTGAGAGGTCACCCGGTATCCCGGTGTCACCGCTGGCAGTCTTTCCAGCCTACATTATTGCATTAAAAATTAAATTATTGGCCGTTTCTTCGTAATGACAACCGATTGTGTGTATATGAATTAAAAGTTTTTATATTTTTTTAAATATGGAATAATTGGACGTAACAGAAAACGTAAGCATTTGATTTTCTAGCTGCTTGAAATACAACGGGATTTAATAGTAAGTTCGAAACTTCTCATATTTCCCGCATTTTACCGCGTCACGACCATGTAACAGGCATGGTCTGCGCATTTGTAGGCCTTAGTGGCTGAAATGAATGAGGGTGTCCCAGATTTATGTGTCCAGACTTATATGGCTGTATAAAAATATAAAAAAATAAAATAAATCGAAAATTCCTTTTCCAAAAACCAGTTGTAGTTTCAGTTTTTAAGGTAGAAAACATTTAGGCTGGACCAATCCGGAGCGCGGTATTAGCAGTCGTGCGTGTGTGAGCGGTAGTCCAATGCAGTATAGTGATTGTCCAGCCTAAATATTTTATAACTCAAGAACTAAAACTTCAACTGATTTTTGGAAAAGAAATGTTCGATTTATTTTTTTAATTTTCATACAGCTCTATAAATCCGGACATTTGAGTCTGGGACACCCTGTATATATAAATAAAAATAGGTTAAACAACCACCGATGGTCCCCTGGAAGGGACTGCCATCCAGAAAAATGATACTGGTGTCCAGTAGAACCGCGATTAATCACACCTATGGCTATGCCTCACGACCGTGGGATGGGTGGCCACAGGCAACAGGCAACGATTGAATTACAATGACGGGCCGGCGAAACCCCCGTGTGTCTTAAGGTCACGGAGCAAACGGGTACGCCATCGAGGTTATGAACCAGTGATTGCTGCGCACATCCGAGATCATCGATCGCAAGGACAATCCTTTCAATCCACTATTCTAGGTACAGTCGCCGCAGATCCCTTATAAGCTCTCGATACCTCTCCACCTTTTCCTTCTCATTGACTGTGATGTTGTCGGCCAGACGCGAGAATTCGAACACGAATAGAGTTTGTTTTTCTAAGTCAAAGAGAACGATGTCAGGCCTGAAGTGTACAATGGAAACTATCGCCCGGAACTTTTTGGTCCAATAAATTTGGTCAATAAATTAAGTGTGGATGATTTGAGGAAATGTTAACATTAAAATTTTTGCACGCTCAGGACACAATGAATACACCGATTTTAATAGAGAGATGTTATTTTAATAACAATCATCAGAATTTACAGACTGCTCATTTTCTCAGCCACGAACTACCTCCGCGCCTTCTACTTCCGGTTCACGTACTTGATATTCATTTTACAACCATTCCTGTAAATTCTACTTCAGTTTTTTAATCAGAAATGATAGAAATAGAACACATTAGGAATACATTAAACTTAATATTTAAGCCTTTAACACTCGGTCATTCTTCTAATAACTCGACCTCGTGTTAGTAGGCCACATGTGCGCCGTAGCGATCAGGATTCGGGACAACACGACCACTTCTGGTCAGTGTATTCGGATCAGCCTCTGGAGGCTAATCTGTAGTTCTCAGCATCTCGTCTTCTTCGTCTGGCTCAATTATTCCCAAATGATCGTTAGTGGTCTGAATTTCGTCTTCGTCAAGCTGATAATTCCTTCGTTCAGATGTTGCATCTCGGAAACACTTGTCCTCATATACGCTGAATTGATCATCGTCTTGCAAATCTGATTCTTCTTCTTCCAACCATGGAGTCCAAAGTTTTAGCTGAATAACATGTTTTATAAATAACGAGTGGACCTGGTGGGTACTGGATTCACCCTCATCACTACCACTTTTCCGATTTGCTAGTGAACATTTCGATTACGATTTTGACCATAACGCTGCTTGAATTTCTCTTGTTCGGCCAGAATTCACTGCCGAGCTGCTTCACGAGTTGATTCATCAAGGTCTCGGGAAATTACCTTTAGATGACGATACCAATCTCGTCCATTCTTTTCTCGTAGACATGCTTGTATCACTGGGATCAGGACACTGTTCGCTTTTCTTACTTGTCCGTTAGCCTGTACATGTCGAGGGGAATTTAAGGAATGTTGAATCCCATGGTTAGCACCCAAGTCAGCGAATTTATCGGAGATAAAGCAAGTTCCGCGGTCGGTCATCACACGCTTAGGGGCATCAAAGTCCAATAAAAATTCTTCTGAGCACTCTATAACTCCATCCGCTGATGTGTTCTTTGTTGGTCCCAGACGGAAATATGTTGTTAAGTTGTCAATCATTACCAAAATATATTTTTTTTCTAGGCAAACTTGACACAAAAGGACCGAGATGATCCAGGTTGAAGACTTCAAAGTTTCTCTTACCCGGATGAATCGGGTGTAATTCACCAGACACAATCCCGGAAAGCAGTAATAATGCTCCATTTTCTTGACAGTCCTTTCCAAATTAAAGTGACCTACCACATCGTGATAGTGAATAGCCAGGCTCTTACGTAGTGAACGTGGTACGAAATATTTTTAATCCTGACCCATTCGCTTACAGAGGATACCTTCATGTAGTTCTTAGTTTAGAGTTTCTCCTTTCTCTCGTTTATTTCTTTGATCTTCACTCCTCTTCAGGATTTCACACTTCTTACGTATATCAGCGTCAGCGTATTGAAACATCACAATTTCACCTTCCATGAAAATCGCGGTGTACATCAACAGCTGATCCTCAATTGGTTCTTCTTCGGGTTCCTGAGCAGGAGCTCGACTCGGGGCATTCAAACGTGCTAACTTTTCTCCAGGGCGATGCACGATGTCGAACTCGTATTCATTCAGCCAATTACTCCATTTAGCTACTTGCGAGACCTTTGTTTTGTGAGTGTTAAGGTAGAGCAACGTTTGGCAATCTGTGATGATAGTAAATTTTATGTTGATCCACAACCGGACGCAAGCGCTTCACCGCTCAGATTATGGCTCTCAGTACCAATTTGCTTGAGTGATAGTTTTTCTCAAAATCACTGGTTCGTCGACCCACTGCGTAAACCATGTGTAGCTTCGTGTCATCTTCACGTTGTAGTAGCACTCCCGCCAAGCCTTTGGAGCTTGCATCCATATGAAGCTCGGTCCATCTTTGAGCGCTCTCCGCAAACTTCGGCACATATCGACGAAAAAATCCGACCATTCCGAAAAATCTTCTTACTTCAATTGCATTTTCTGGAGCGGGAAATTACAAAATCGCACTTCGATAACTTTATGGTCAGGCCGGGTTTCTTCAGAGCCTCTAATACCATAATAAGTCTTTCTTTCAGATCTTGCCCACTTTTCCCAAAAATCAGGATATCATCCAAGTAGAAGAGAATTAAGTTATCTTGAAGCGGTCCAAGTACCTTCTGCATGAGCTTCGAGAATTAGAATGGGGCATTAGTTAGCCCAAAAGTCACCCTCGTAAACTAAGCAGTATTTTTTGGCGTAATCATTGCCGTCTTATGTCTGCTCTCTTCATCCAGAGAAATTGCATATATCCATGCGATAAATCCAGAGTGATAAATAAGGTACTTCTACTAAGTAATGACAGATGATCATCGATATTTGATAATTGGAAGTTCATTCGTTCCGTTTTCGCGTTCAACTTGCGATAGTCAATGACCAATCGCGGTTCACCATTCTTCTTTTGTACCAGCAGGTCAGGACTAGCGTATAGTGATTTGGTTTCGACAATCAATCCTGCCTCCTTGTATGTGTTAAAGATTTTATCAATCTCTTTGCGCTTCTTGTCATTGGCTCGATTTGCCCGACAATAAATAGGTTCGCTTCCAGGCATTTCAGCAATTTTCATGGAGATTAAATCCGTGCACCCTAAGTCAAACAAATTGCGGCTGACTTACTCGACAATCATTTAAAACAGACACCACATCCTTAACTTCTTCCTCGGGGCGAGTGTTTCCAATATGAATTTCGGATAGCTTCACTGCTGGCCTATCATACGGTTTCGCGATTTCCTGCAGATTAAAAATTTCTTAACACTCCAATTTACTCATTGGTTTCTTTTCAGTAGATCCTTAATTAAAAATAGGTAGTAGAAATTCTTTGTTTCAACTTATTATGGAAATAAGGTTCATTGCGTGAGGTGGAATTATGTCATTGTTGACGATATTCAACTCTGAACCGCGACTCATTGACCGTCGATCTGATGATTACCTTGGCTGGTTGTCTTTGCTGAAGCTTTTGGATAATGCCTCTGAGTATGCCCAGTCTGTTGACAGATGCGACATACTAATTCATTTAATGTCATTATGAACCGGTCGTCTTCGATCAGGGGTTTCCAGAGATGTTGATTTCCTGTTCAGATTCGATGTCTCCCCTTTTTACTTTTATTTCGTCTACTCTGTTCGTCCAGTGTTTGCTTTTT
>CAKNWU010272971.1:0-10247 GCA_932072015.1 Andricus quercustozae
TTTTTTTTTTTTATTTCTCGTCGTGCCAGTAACATAAAATGCGCTGTACGTAATCTACACTGTACAATTCATTATTATCAATATCAAACCTTGAAATGAGAATGCCGGTTATTTGTATAGATATATACAGAGAAAGAGAAGCTTTCAGTTTAATTAAATTAAACGTAAATAAATAATATTATTCAGCTGTCAATATCATTTGCACGTGAAGTAAATTCTAACAAAGTAAAGCTAGCATTAATATTTTTATGAAATTCCAATCTTTTAATCTATTATTTTAATTCTTTTTGCAGAAAATATTGATAAAACTGTAGTATTGTCTGAATCGTTTATTGTTCAGATATATCAATATAATACGTGTATTAATGAAGGACAAAAAAAGTGTAAACATTGACAGTTGAAATTCGCCTTATAATTTTTTTTAACTTTGTTGAATTAATGGTCCTTTTTGTGACATGTACTTCGGTCGGTTCAATTTAAATATAATATCCTATCTTGCCCGTTATGGATTGAAAAAGAAATGTTTTTAAGAGTTGAATTTTTTAAAAATGTGCAAAAATAAGTAACCTTATTTTAACATTTTAAATAGTGTATACAGGTAATTTTAGAGTATCTGAACGTTGTTTAACAGAACAAGTAAATTAACCCAAACAAACGAAAGAAATAATTAAAAGAAATAAAATTAGCGCATCTTCTTTTTTTTTACTGTATTATTTAATTCATACAATATATTATACCAAGGGGGTCTTCAAAAAATACGTTTTGCTTTTAGGGGGGGTGGGGTCACCTCGAACGTTATGCTAATGTTAAAGTTACATACCCATCCTATAGAAAACGCCTCATCCCCCGAGCGGCGGGGGGGGGGTACATTAAAAGGAAAAGCTCTATATACAATCTATCTGTTCATATGCAATTGGAATTTTAAATAATGAAACATTCCGGGCGGAAAAGTTATGCATAGTGGGAAATATTATGTATAATTTTTCCACCTGAGATGCTGTTTAAAAATGTACAGTTTCTTACTATGAAAAGGATAACTTAGAAAATTTACAGGCGCATATCGTTCAATTCAATTTTTAAAATAAAACAATACGAAATAAAATTATGATACTTATTATATAAGTTGTCTGCTGCATAGTTGATAAATTCATGATTTTTTTAATTATTTGAGATTAATAATAAAAATATTTTCAAATAAAATATTCTGGGGTCCCTTAACGGGGTCCGCCACCTACTATAAAAATATAAATACACAATTAAGTCAGTCAATTTGTCTCGAGTCAAGGGGTCTTTTTTATTCTTACATCAACTTAGAATCATGTCGGTGAAAAAGATTTTGCTATAAAAACCCCATTTTGAGAGTTTCGTATGAAACCCTTATGCCGTCACTAAAATGGCTATCCGTTTGTAAAAACTTGCAGCGCAAAAACTATTATGCCAAACGACTTCAACTTTTGCATGGAAATGAGTTTCACGTGTATAACGCGATGAAAATTACTGAAAACTCTTTGGAAAATTTCTGACAATACGGTTTTCATGTAAATACATAATAATATAGGCCTTTTAACCAAAAAATACTAGGTCAACTTACATGTAATTTGCATCAAGATTTGTCTTGTATGTAAGATGCGAGAAAAAAAATAGTGAAAACGTTGAGAAAAATACTCATCGAGGTGTTGCTATGCAAAAATATGAAAATTTATCCCGTTTGACTCAAAATGATCATGTGAACACGTCCAGCGCTGAAACCATCAAGTCTACCATCGCATGCTCATTTTGAGAATCTAGGAAAAATTCATAATTTTGAGACTGTTTCTTTCTCATTTTGTGTATTGTTGTCTTTACGTCTTTCGTCAATAAGATTTTTTTCGTTATTTGGACGAAATAAATAGTAATGAACGGGTCAGTTATATTAATAATTAAACTCATTTTTTATTTCTTTTCATTTCACAGTGCATATTAGTTACATAAAATAAAATTTGCACTTAGTTCAAACTAAATCCGTGATATCGCGTTCAAGTCATGACCGACTGCATGCGCATTGAAAGCTAAGCGCTCGAAGCTATTCGAATCAGGGAATTGTACAATATTATGAATGTAAATATAGTGAATAAATAAATATATATATATATATATGTATTTATTATATATATATATATTTATATATTTATTTATTTATAATATAATAATATATATAATAAATAAATTAAATAAAACATGGCGTCTAATTAAAGCGTCAGCACTTTTTGAAAACGAAAAGTCATAAAGTATATTGAGAAAATCTTACATGTTTTATGAATTTAAGGTTATGCTTAGGTTTTCTCAACATAAATTGATCATATTTAAAAATAAAAATCATGAAGTATTGATTTTTATCTGCTGCAAAAGAACGATTGCTTTGCAAGCGATCAACTGTAATCCGGATCTTATATAAATTTAATGCAATACCTTGGCAAAAGCTAATAAATCACATTTGAAGATACCCAATTAAAATCAATTTCTTTTCATTGACAACATGTTTTACACATAAGGGAAAAGCTAACAAGTTTTCTGAAAATAATATTATGTATGTGTTGTTCCATGCAATTGAATATGGTAAAAATAAATTCATCAAGTATTGAGGCAAGCTAACAAGGATTTTTGGAATTTAAGGTTATGTTTGGAGTTTTCCATATAATTAGATATTTCAAAATAAAAATTATGATATATTGAGGAAATCGTACGAGCTTTAAGAATATCAGATTATGTTTGAGGTTTTCCACGGAATTATTTATGGTAAAAGGAACATCATCAATTATTGTTCACCTGTGAAAAAAACGTTTCCATTGAAATCGATTGAATGTAATTTCGATTGTATATACATTAGGGTGGCCCAACAATTTTTTTCTCGAATTTTCATGCATATTGCACGGAAATTTGTTCGAATATGCAGAAAAATAAATAGATTAAAAAAAATGATATTCAGAGATGGCAAAAGGCCCTTTTTCCATAAGAAAAAAATACGTTTTTGTAAATTTTATTCAGGATCGTCAATATTAGGTGAATCAAGTTGAAAATCAACATTTCTCTTCACAAATAGTCATAAGAAACGAATAAAATATTACTTTTTAAATATCATCCCCATAAGTCTGCTTGATAGAGTCCAAAAAAAGCCTCATAAATGGAAAAATGAATTTAGCGAGTTTTTGGTGCTAATGATGATTTTTTTGCGTTTTTTAAATGCAAATTGTTTCTTTTAGACAAAATGATACTTTTCATGCTAATAAGTAGATGTGTATATAAATTGTTTGAACAATTTATTATTGTTTTGATCAATTTTCTCTTAGAATAGAGTTAGAAAGTCGCACTTTTTTCAAAAATTTTCCACTTTTTGTCAAATTTTTCACTAAAGTCAGGTAATGCCTAATTATTGTTAGCAAATATAATTGATTCAATAATTTTTTATAATTTTTAAGAATATTCTCTCAGAGGTATGCTAGAAAATTCCAGTTTCAAAAAAAAATTTCCTCTTTTTGTCCAATTTTCAATTAGAGTGAGGTAAATAATTAATTAAAGTTAACAACATCAATTCTTTAAACAATTCATTATCATTGTTAATAATATTCCATTTGAGTAATTGTAGATATTTGCCGGTTTTTCTGAAATTTTCAACCGTTTATCTACTTTTCACTTGAGTTGAGTTAATAATTAATTCAATTTAGAAAAAAATAATTATTTAAACAAATTATTATTGTTTATAACTATCTTCTTCATTATTAATTTTATATGGTTGCGGTTCGTTCATAAATTTTTAAATTTTTACCCACTTTTTACATAGTAAATCAATAAATAATTCAATTTAACAAACATAGTTATTTAAACAATTTATTATTGTTTATAACTATTTCACTTTAGATAATTGCTAGAAATATGGGTTTTTTTCTTAATTCTTAAACTTTTTGTCCACTTTTCACTTAGTGAGGTAATAATTAATGCAACTTAACAAACATGCTTATTTAAACAATTCCTTATTGTTTATAAATATATTTTGTATAGTTATGCTAGAAAGTTGCTTTTTTATGAAATCTTGAGTTATGCTTTGACTTTTTAGTTAGGGAAAAATAATAAGTGAAGCTCAACAAGAGGGAACATGCCATCTTACATGCGGCAAGTCTTTCTGCGGCATGTCACAACTGTGGCATCTCTATCTAGCGGCTTCTCTCCCGCGTGGAATTTCTTACAGTGAAATTGACATTTTTTCGGCATCTCTCATCGCACCCCTGTGACTGGCCACAGAAATAATATTGGTCGAATCCTTTTCCACCAGTGAGAGATGCCGCTAGGTAGAGATGCCGCAGTTGTGACATGCCGCAGAGAGACTTCCCGCATGTGAGATGATATGGACCCCAACAAGAATCATTTTTTAAATAGTATAGCATTGTTGTGAATTATTTTGCTGTTTTGCCAATGTTTGAAAAAAATTAATGTAAACAAAAAAGCTATCTTACAAAAGAAACAAAAAGAAAGGATGAAATAATTAGGAGTAGGTGGCACGACTAGGTCTTTAAATGACTTCTTAAATTTTTGCTTTGTATTAAAAGCAGAAGTTTATTGCAAAGCGTAAAAGACAAATTTGGGATTGCACATATTTTAATATTAACCCCCCCCCCCCTTTCTGCCCTGGAAAAATCATGTCTCGTTGATGATAATATACATATATAAATATTAAAAAATACACCAAACAAATAATAATAAGTTTTGGGAAAATCACTGCATCTCTGAATCTACAGAGACAAGCGCACCTCGCCGAAGTCTCTCTGTAACTACTTCAAGGAAAAGTTATATTCAATACGATCCATGCAGAAAATTTGAAGCATATTTTAAATTTCTGTTTTATTTCAGAAAAAATCAAACACAAAAAAGATAGAGATTGTTTAAAATATTATTCTCGCTTATGTTTATTTATTATTTGTACATAACTAAAAAGGCCAAGGAAAGTTGAGCATTTCAGAAAAAACGTCGACTTTCTAGCACTTATCTAAGAGAAGATAGTTATAAACAAAAATAGTAAATTATATAAGCAACTATTATTGTTAACTTGTATTGTTTATTACCTCACTAAGTGAAAAGTAGACAAAAAAATAAAAATTTCAGAAAAAACAGCAAATAATTAGAACTACTATAGGAGAAGAAAGTAATAAACCATAAAAATTAGTTTAAGCAAAACATTTTTTTCACTAATGCTGTTTTCTAGGGACCCTATAAAACAGACTTATGGGGGTGATATTTAAAAAGCCATATTTTTGTCGTATTCTGTGGCTAGTTTTAAACGAAAATGTTGAGTTTTAACTGGATTCAGCTAATATTGAAGATTCTGAATGCAATTAAGCCACCTCTAAATATCGTGCAGAAAAGAAATAGATTTATTTTTTGTGTTTTCGAACAAATTTCCGGGCTTTATACATAATAATTTGAAAATAAATTTCAAGTGCTTCTTTAGACCACCATATTGCAACGGTTACAAGAAAGAATCAAAAATTATATTTAAAAGAATGGTCTCGGCCTTAAAAATGGTTTTTCCCGTTTGAAACTGATAGGCAACCTTTTTAAATTAGTCTATGTTAACACTTTTTTTATTAATTAGAATTCATTTTTGAAACAATTTTTTTAAAAATAAAGTTTGTTACAACATACAAAAATTTCAACATTCTCTGAGTAACTTCAACTATTTAATTCTAATCGAAAATTAGATCACGAATGATTAACTAGTTAGTTCATGTCATTCAGGAAAACTTGAAATTTTGTAGTTAAAAATTTTGGAACAAATGGAAATTGCTCAAACAATTATGGATCAGCAATGAAAAATGTCATCAAAGGAGAAGCTAATGAAATTCGTTAAATAATTTACGATTTAAACTAATTAGTTCAGGTCACTCAATGAAGTAGTAGATGATTTTTATTTTGTTAAACAAATTGTTTAAACAAATGAAAATTGTTTTTAATGTGATGGGAAGTGGTAAAAACACCAAACATAACCAGGATTCTATTAAGTTTGTTAAAAAATGTGCATGAAACAAGTTTCTAACTTATTTCAGTAAAAAGTTACATTTAAACAATCGGAAATTATTAAAATAATTAACAACAAATTCAATTAACTGAAGTGACTTTTTATATTATCTAATTAGCTCATCTCGTTGTGAGGGTTTCAAATAATTTGCGAAAAAATTTAAAAAAAGTGTATTATGAAAAAAGTATATTTCTATATATAACTAATTTATTTTGTGTTGAAAACCATCATTTTTCACCCCTACTACCCTTACATTCCTCTCTTCTGCTCCCCTCATTTCATCCTTCGACAACTTCCACATCAACTTCTTCCCCCCTTCACGCTTCACCAGCTCACACGCTCCTTCCCCTACTTCTCTTCCCCAGCTATCACAAACCTTACCCTACTTACCTTCACTTCTGATTATTTCCCCTACTTTCCCTTACTTACAGTCACTTCCCCTAGTTCCCATCCCCACATTTCCCTTCACTCCATTTACGCCCCCACATTTTCAATACTTCATCTACTTTCTCTCCTTTCTCTCACTTGCCCTACTACCACTCCTTTCATTTCCTCTTCACCCCTCATCTCAATTTGCTACTTCCCCTGATCTAATTTTCCTTACTTCCCCTTCTCTAATTTCAATAATTCCCCCTACTTCCCCTCCCCTTATTTCCCTGGGTCCTCTACTTCTCCTGCCCTCATATCCTTCACATTCACTCCCCTTTTTTCCTCACTCCTCTATTCCTCCCTTATTTTTCACCACTTCCCCTACTTCGAATCCACAAATTTCCTTTCACCTCTTTTACTCTCCCTCATTTCCCGTAATTCACCTACTTTCCCTTTCCTTACTTCCCCTACTGTCCCTCATCTTATTTCTCATTCACCATCCACTCAGTTCCCCTATTTACCCTCGTCTGAATATTCTTACTTTACCCACTTCCCCACCCCTCATTGAAATCACTTTCCCTACATACCCTTCCCTTATGTCCACTGATTTCTCTGCCTAACCTCTCCTAATTTCCCCTACATCATCTATTCGGC
This sequence comes from Andricus quercustozae, assembly GCA_932072015.1. Classification (NCBI taxonomy): domain Eukaryota; kingdom Metazoa; phylum Arthropoda; class Insecta; order Hymenoptera; family Cynipidae; genus Andricus; species Andricus quercustozae. Next base: position 7,070 of record CAKNWU010272971.1, read on the forward strand.
CTATTCTTCCTCCCCTCGTTGTCCCTACTTTCACTCTCCTTATTTTTCGTGACTCCTCTACTCCACCCTTATTTTCCATCACTTCCCCTACTTCGACTTCGCATATTTTCCTTCACTTATTTTACTCCCCGTCATTTCCCATACTTCACCTACTTTCTCTCTTTTCCTTTCTCTCACTTCCCCTACTCCCACTCCTTTCATTTCCCCTTTACCCTTCAACTCAATTTCCCTACTTCCCCTCCTCTAATTTTACTTACTTCCTCTACTCCCCCTTCCCTAATTTAAATAATTTCCCCTATTTCTCTTCCCTTATTTCCCTTAGTTCCTCTAATTCTCCTCCCCTCATATCCCCTACTTTCACTCCCCTTTTTTCCCTCGCCCCCCCCCCCCCCCCCCCGATGAGTGTCGGGGGCGGCTCCTACTTCGACCCCGCACATTTCCCTTTACTTCTTTTACTCCGCCTCATTTCCTATAATTCACCTACTTTCCCTTCAGTTACATCCCCTACGGTCCCTCCTCTCATTTCCCCTTCATTGTCCACTCAGTTCCCCTATTTACCCTCATCTGAATTTCCTTACTTCCCCGCCCCTCATTTAAATCACTTCCCCTACATAACCTTCCGTTATTTCCCCTGTTTCCTCTGATTACCCTCTCCTCATTTCCCCTGCATCATCTATTCGTCCTACTTTTCCTCCCCATGTTTCCCCTATTTCACTCTCCTTATTTTTCCTTCCTCCTCTACTTCCCCTTTATTTTCCGTCACTTCCCCTACTTCGATTCCCCTCATTTCCCCTAATACCCCTCACTTCCCCTCTCATCAGTTTCCCTTACTTCCCTAGCTTGGAAAGAAGTACGACGGACGGGTGGACGGAGATCTGACTGAAACTATAAGGGTTTCTACCCCAGGCTATGAATCCCTAAAAATGTGATTTTGAATTATCCTAAACGTCATCTAAACACCTATCTAAAAAGTTGTTGGCTCTATGTTGATCGTACATACGATGCTTAGGGAGCACTGTGCATAAAAACAATGGGGTACCTGTCATGATCGCGTCCCGCGACGCTCTTCCAAGAAGAGTATCTGCGAGGGTGCTTTACCTCATCACCGACATATATGAACTTCGCGCTTGCGCGTTTCTCCGTCTCTCTTGCACCTACATCGTGACCCCCGAACAAGAATCATCATCGACCTCACTCCAATGCAACCCTTCCGCATGCACCCGAACGGGACAGAGCCAGCAAGAAAGAAAAGAAGCTAGCGAGACAGAGCGAGACGCCCGATGGGGTACTGCGCTTGTGCGAGGGAGAGAGAGAGAATAAAGGATAGAGCGCTCGCGGATGCGTGGGGAAGGAGCGAAGTTCGTCATTCGAAGCCCGCCAACCGTCGGAGCAGCCACGGCTTGGACTACGATTAGTGACCACGCGATTTCGCGATACGATTCGCCGATAACATCGAGGATTGACGCCCCACGTGAGATTCGATCCTCGTCCAAAAAGCGGCCGAGCAATTGGTCGAGCTGTCTTGCTCTCGCCTAACGCGTTCCAACGAGTCCCTTCTCTCTCGTCGTCCACGCGAATACCTTTCACTTCATTGGATATCGCACGTGTTCAAGTGTTCGTGAAATCGTGAAAGAAATTGTGAAAGTCCTTGACTCGAGGTCAGGATTGCTTCTGTTTTGGTGATCCGCATAACATAATCTATTCGGGGCATAAATAAGGGTTAAAGTGGTAGTGATACTGTGACAGTGAAAAATACGAGTTTCTCCTAAAAAGGAGCATAACCATTGTGTTAAGCTTTGTCTTCTGCCTGTTTAGGTGATTTTTTTACCACAATCCAAACATCTGCTCAGTGCATCCTCAAGGAATATCAGTACAAGTTTGAGGTGTTTTTGTTTTGCTCGTGCTGTGGAGCAACCTCGCAAATAACAACATACGTGTGTTCAGTGCATCCTCGAGTGTGAGTGAACTGACAGTGATTGTTTCAATTCTTTCAAAATCGAGGTGTCACCCTTAGAAAGAAGAACGTGGAATCGAGGCAACGGAAAGCTTCCTTTTCGATGGTCCTTTTGTGTCGTGCTTAAAAACCGCTTGATGCTTTGTTTCGCGGAATACCTCAGGGAAAACCTCTACGAGAGGTTGTGTCATTTTTTCGCGGGAATTTGTGCGCGCGAAAGGTAAACCGAGATCCTGCTGTTTTAATGTCGGATTAAGTCGCAAGTTTCTATCTCTGAGTTGTAATATCCTGCCGAGTGCAGTCGCGTTTGATAGCTACCGTGATTTCGCGCGAGCAAACACGTGTGCGAAACACCTCTCTGGTGGATTGCATTTATACATGGAGTTGTAAGCCTGCAAAGGAAGAAACGAAATTAGAAAACCTGTTTTAACAATTCATATAAAGTCTTAAAGATTGATTCAATAATTCGCGATCATTAATTTCCGGCTCGATTTTAATTATATCAATTTAATAACTTAGTTTGTCTTTATTTTTTTGCGATATCGTGAGTTGTTGTTTTTTCGACAACAGTTTTCTATAGTTCGCCTCGATTCGCGTATCCTTCTTTCTTTTCTGAAAATTCAAGTTTGTTTTTCCGTGTTAACGGAGTTTCCGAGTACTTACGGGAAAAATATTCGAGTGAGTGCAAGTGACCAAAGTGCGGATTAATCTCAGCTCAGGCTTAAAAAAGTGAGTATGTTTCCATTGAGATAATATAGATGCAAATATGTAATTTATAACGCTGAGATTGGATTTCAGAGGATTAGTTAATTAGAGAAATGTATGCATAGAAAATCTGAGAAATGACAAGCGAGGTTGTCCCCTCCACTTGTTATTGTTCAGAGAACCCTTTGATGTAAATATCCACGTGAAGCAGGACTGCCTTATTTAAATTAAAATTATGGTTCCGGTGACTGTGGTCATTTATTATTAAAGTTCCTTCGCATTATTAATGTAAAAAACATTTAGAATACATTAATGTTTTGTTATTGAATCTTTTCCTAAGAATGATACGTACAGTCAATCTCAAAATTCAAACCTTCAGAATGATTGATAAAATCGACGAAAATAGACCCAATGTTAATTGTTACGAATTTTAAAGAAGAAATCTAAGCGACCTGTAGGGAATGGATAAGCTCGAAATTGTTTATTTATTAAATGTTATATGGTATTTGTGTTTTAGCC
>CAKNWU010272972.1:0-16634 GCA_932072015.1 Andricus quercustozae
CCAGGACGTCATTAATATACATTTTTGTTTTAAATAAAGTTTTTTTTTTAATTAGCAGGAAGTAATTTTTCTTCATTTTTTTTTAATACATAAAATTAGACAGTAGAAGTCTATTTTTGCGTAATTACATCCCTATCAACAAGAATTTTATATTATTCGGAAAAAAACTATATGTGTTATTATTATTTGAATAATCAATCACTTCATCTAGATCAAAACTTTTTTTAGGTTTGACCAAGAATCGAACTTTTGAGAATGGTCAAAAGAACTAAACGCTCGAGAACGACAACAGGATCTATGGCTTAATGTCTCTATTTATTGAATATAAACTTCAAAAAGTCCAATTGTGCAACAAAATTGCGTAGGAAGGCTTAAAAAGAAGCTGTATTGTATTTCATTTATATAACGCATTAATTGGAATTGCATTTCGTCCAAGTTTCATGCTCATGGTTCTGTTCATTTTCGAGTTATGAGCTTTAGTTTAAAAATAAGAAAGCCAAGGAAATGTGGAACAATTTCTGGAATCATCGAATAACATAGCATCTACTCTTAAGGATATTGTAATCGTTAATTATAATCCATCTTGTAAAAGATACTGAACCTTACTCAGGAAAAAATTGCCCGGCTTAACATTCCTTATTTTGCAATAATTATCGGGAGATTTTGCGTTTTTACTTTCGCTACAGAAAAAAGCTGGAACTTTTATCTAATCATAATGACCAAGGGCTTTTTTAAATTCTTGAAAGTTTTTTAACAATTCTGTTTATTTATTTTTTTATAAAAATAAAAGATATTTATAAAAAGATTGTGTAGCCATTATAATACCTGTATGATTTCTAAAAAAATTATTTTTCATCAAACCCAACCAAAGTTTTTAAAACAGAATTTTGTTACCAGATAGACTGATACATTAATTATGTTCTAAAAATGATCAAAAACATAGAAGGGCAAGTGAGTCTAGCAAAGAAAATATTTTGTTGAAAAATTAGATTAATTTGATACACTGCATTTGAAAATGCACTTATAATTATAGGTATTATTATATTTACCAATAGAATGAAGGATGACTGCTAAAGGTAACAACACAGTACTAGTAAGAATCTTCATATTCCCTAAATAAAAGAAACGGTCTCTTAAAAAATTGTGGGTATATACTGAATTTTCCAGAACATGACTTCGTATATATACCAGTCGCTATCTCATTCGTCACACTATCTGATTTTAGTGCCGTTAATATTGGAGGGGTGAAGTTTACTTCTCTAAGATTTTTGCAAGTAACTTTCAAGCATGTTTTCTCAAAACAATATTTTCGCAAACTGCGTACACGATTTCTCAAAAACTTTTCAACCTATTGACCTCATTCAAGTTTAATTTTGTATAGTATTGAACAAGTCTTTTAAAAAATTATGTCAAAAACCCTAGTTTTGGCTGGAACAGTGGAAAGTTTCATTAATTTTCGGTTTTCATAAGGTTTTTTGGGTTCATACAGAATAAAAAATTATCAAAATTAAGAAAATGACAATTATTTCTGTTTCCGTTACGAAGAGGATATTTTTTTACTTTAGAATACATTTCTTTCCATGAACTCGAATTTCCTGAGTTTAAAAAATATTCATTCCCAGTTATGGCACATTTATTTGTAACAATAAGTCAATCATTTAGTTGAACTTTGTTTACAAAGCTTAACAAAAGTTTTAAATCCATAGATAGTTACCATTATCCATAGTCACTACTTTTATCAGATTTTTTATCTAATTAAAAAATATCAAAATTCTCATGGGATACAATTAAAGTGTGAGGGTATGGAAAATTTTCATTTTTGTCTCATACACATTGATATAATATCGTAAGGAATTGCTTGTCTTCTTTCACGTTTGAAAAAAATGAAGGAGAAAAAAGAGAGATTGTATAATTGGAAACTATTTTTATTTATTAATATACATACTGCATTAAATCAAGCAAATTTTTGGTACGAATATAAAGAAAACAATATTTTGTTGAATTCAGCAAATTTTTCTTGTTTTGAGAAAATTATTTTGAGAAAAATGTAGAGAATCACAAAAGAATTATATAATTGATGAAAATCAAGCTTCATCATTTAAGTATATTTTCTTGAGACAAGGAGAAGTTTCTTAGATCAAAATAATATTCGATCCTTCATATTTATACTAATATTTTCTTTATTCAATGCTATTTTCTCCTAGTTGGAACTATTTTATATGGCTATTAGATACAATATGCCCAAGTGCGTATTGCGCACCCTTTTAGAAAAGGGTACATTTAGAGTCATATTCTCTTTACTCGCATTAAAAATAAGGGGCTTCTGTTTTTTAAGGGCATGTATTAATCGTAACCGAGGCTACAGGCACTATTTTGTAAAATTTTGAAAGCTTTTTTTTTGGTTTATTCCTAATAGTCTTTTATTTAATTTCTCAGATTATCAACTTGATACCTAAGTTTTAGTCGACATCAGTTTCTCAAAACAACAAAAATTAAATACACCTAATTGAATAACACATGCTCTGTAAATAAAATTTCTTAACTGTTTTCATGACCCAATTAGAAGATTTCTGATATGAATTGCCAGGCTTGTCATCAATCCTCCGCGATACTTTGTTAAAAACGTTGGCACTGTGAATAATAGATTATGTAATTATGTTTTTTCTATGTGGTTAAGATAGAGGTTCTGATGGAGATTAAACAGAGATTGAATCATATAAAACTAGTCTTAGATAAGAGCACTAGAGGAATGAGAAATTTTATGTATAATAATAGTACAATATTTGGTCCGACACAGAAAAAAATCTGGGTTTACTTTGAGTGAATAAATGAGAGATATATAAAAGCTCTTTTTCAGATAATGCCGAAGGGTACATAACTTTAAAATTCTATTTACAGCGATTGCATTTGTACACACAACTTGACTAGCTATATAAAAAACACTTTCGATCTTTAAAAATTAATCAAATCCCTTATTAGATACTTCAAATAAATTCAGGGAACGAGATTAAGTATTAAAAATTTTTATTCGAACAGCATGAAGTTATCCTGTTTAAAAAAAGGACACGAAAAAAGTATACCGTAAAAAAATAAATCTTTAATTTTTACAGCGCACCACTATTTGTCATGTTTCATTTTTTAGGAATATCTTATCCAATAAATCGTGCTATTAAAGAAAGCATGTAATTCAGTCGGAACTTTTGAAGTGGAATACTATCTAAAAAAAATATTATTTTTCTCCGGAAGATCACATGCTACTTTGTAGAACCTCAATCCAATACACTTGACTTCCTAACATTATTAGCATTAATTGATAACTGTTTTATCCAAACTTAGATAAAAATGAAATCCTTTTTTAGTTTTACATTTTTCTGGATATTGAATCATTGTGTACAAAAAAGGTCTTCCAAATATATTAAAAATTCAATCATTTCTCATTTATTGTGGTGTCCTGGAGGTGGTGGAGAGTGTTCCTGGTGGTCGAGAGTGTCTTCTTGTAGGGGTAACTGTTGGTGGAGTTTGGGCTGGTGGTAGAGTCGGCTGGTGTTGGAGGGTCAGCTGGTTGTGAAGGGTCAGCTGTCTTTGGAGGGCGGGCTGTTGGTGGACGAGAACCAACTATGCCTTCAACAGTATGGTGCGGCTCGAATCCGTAAGTAATACCTTCAGTAGAAAGTATTCTTTGCTGAATGTAGTCGCATGCATACTATAAACTTGTTATCAAAAACATCAAGCATTGGAAGAATAACTCCATTTTTGACTATACCAATTATGTAATCATGTCTTCCTAGATGTCTTATTCCAAAGATGTGCGTTGATCCTACTGTTAGTTGGCGAGTCTGATTACCATCCTCGTAAGAATGAACAATAAGAGGAAGAGTAGGCTCTACAGCTATTTTTTCACTCCTCCTTCCTAGCCAGGCATTTAAACTTTCTGTAAGAAGCAATAGAAATGGATGAATACCAAACTTAAAATATGAAAAACTTAATATTTAACTACTCTGGAACTTGTATTGAATACCGGCTTCGATCATGGTTTGCAGTAGCCTTGATACTAAATCCGGACCCTCCGAATGTAAACTGGCAGCGCCGCATGAATCACTTCTGTTGGATTAGGACGGACGACGTAAACTGATGCATGGATTGACGACGTAATTACCGTAGCTCCCTTCTAAGCTCACGACACCTCTCTACATGTTTCTTTTACTTGTCTATGATGTTGTATTCAGCCGGAAACAGTAATTCGATCACGAATATAGTTCGTTTCTGGAAGTCCTGGAGAACGATTCCAGGCCTCGAGTGTGCAATGGCGACTGCTGTACGAAACTCGTAGTTCGAAAAGATTCAGCACTTCTCCTTCTGGATAATTGACTCTATCTCCATCGGAGCGTTCGACAGGGCAGGGTTGCGGCCAACACCGTAAGAGCGATACATTTGGTAGTAAAGCACTCTTAGGAGCGAATTGTGCATGTGCATACGTCGTACTCGCGTGAGTGGGACACATGCATAGTATGTGTTCTAGGTATTTAGCATGAGCATGACGCGCTTTGCACCTATACCTTGGAACTTCCTGACGTAAAATGCGGCTGCGGTATTCTAAAGTGGAAATGGTACCGCCCTAGCACACGAAAATGAAACCATCTGTGCCGAAAGCGGGTCTCGATGATCTAAGGAAAGCAAGCGTTAGCTGCTTGGACAAGGGCTGATTTTCTATACTTCAATGCACGAGTACAAACGGCTTTCTATTAGAAAAGATGTTATTAGCTACAAAAACTAGTTAAATAAACTAAGCGGTTTTGTGCCACAAAGAGTCCCCATTAGTACTTCTACGTAGTTCATATTAGTAACGATTGCAATTGTAGCTCTGACAAATGAAAGTAGTCACATTTACTAATAATGTATTTTCCAAGAAATAAAAGTAGTAAAGGGTACAAGTTTTTTTTCTTTGGCAAAATTGTCAGAACTGAAGCCTGAGTATTGCTGCTAACATTGGCGCCGAAATATTCCGTCCATTTCACGATCATTACACGAATACGTTATTCAGGTAAAAAATAACAAGGTGAAATTCATATTAAATCCACTTGAAATGCGAGCAGAAATTCACTATGCGTTCTGGAATCATTTTGCAATCATTTTTTTCGTGGATATCCATCTTAATTTATACATTTCATAGATAAAACCAGAATATGTTAACCTGGTAAAATCTTAAAAGTTCCACATGTCGCTCTCACTGAGGGAAAATCAATTTTTGATGAATAATGTATATTCTCTTTCCATCGTAGAAACGATACTAATTTTAATAGTTTGGATATTACTACTACTTTAAGTACTCAAAAATTCTAATTTAATAGTAAGGCTTACTACTTTAAGCAGTCACTACACTGAAAGAAATAGTTTGAGGCTAGTAGCAATCCGAGTTTGCTTGAGAATTTCTAACTGAATTAGAAAGAAAATTGTGTTGTCTCAGCCATACGAATTTGAGCATTATCACCTACGTATAATAAAACCATCAAGGCTAATATGGCAAGTAAAGTTTGTTTGACTGAAACAATAGTTGAGAAAAGTGTCGAATAATCAATATGATTAAAATATCCAAATATTATAGTGTAGGTACAAGCATTCTATGCCTAGGTCTCATAGCCGTATTGAACACATAATTTTATCAACTATCTATTTTAAATAACACTGTTTTTAAAGTGGCAAAAGTGGAAATCCACCCTACTTGAGAAAGAAAATGACAGTCTCGTTCTTAAACCTTCAGAAACTTTACCAAATGTAAGAATATGCATGTACCTTTCGAATCGAATTACTTTTTTTTCAATATAAATATTGACTTTATTTTTTAGGCTTATTTATTCCCCTTATTTAATTTATTATTTATTTGTATTGTATTGTATATTTATTATTTAATTTATTCCCCTTATGGAATGCATTTGAAATCAGGCAGGTTCTACACTTCCATTACCAGAATCTTTGAGTGTCAAAATATGTTGTGTTCCTGCAGGAAATTAGGCGAAATGTATTGTTTTGATTTAGGAGAAAAAGTGTAAAATTACAAAGATTTTCATCTAATCCAGATTTTCAAATTTTCTTTACAGATTTTGGTGATCTTTACCTTTTTCTTTCAAACTCCATCGAAAAATTTGTGACAATTTAAAAATTAAGAAAGTGGCGACCACTTGGTTGAAAATATAAAAATGCGATTGTCACAAAAAAACTTTCATATTTTTTGGCATCTGGTACTTTAAAATTGTTTGTAATTTAAAAAAAATGTATACCATTGATTACAGTTAGCCAATTTAACTTTTTAAGGTCTAAAATTGCTTGCAATAACATGATCCAATAGATCTACAATTTGTGTACATTTGAATACGATCTGAATACTTTCGATTTTCAATCGGTATCACTTTAAAAAGAATGGCTTGTGATTTCTGAAAACACAATCTTTTAATAGATCGGACCAAATTTTTCAAAATAAAACTTTTATCTTGTTGGACAGATTGATAGTTTATGCCTTCATGACTTTTCTCAGTTCTTAAAATTACAGACTGATAGATACAATCATTATGTAAACAACATTGAATCAATATACATTTTGACGTGTATGATGGTAATACAAAATTCATATTCTTCTAATTTTCTATTGAAATAATGAATGTATCGCTCTTATGTTTTGTAAAATAATATAGAACATAGTAGGGTAAGCCTCTCTGAAAAGAAAAATATTTATTTTAAAAATAAGATTAATTTCATACCTCTCAATTTAATTAAAACAGCTAAAACCCATTTTTTCAGCATTTCATATCATCAAATGGAATTACATTTAATTAACATCAAATTCAATCTAAGAAAAATGTCGTCACGATTACTGGACTATTTTAAATTATCTTGAATATTTGCACTTGAAGATACCTAAATTTTTAGTATGTATAGTTTTTTAATTATATAGTGATTAATTTTTTTTAAATAGTTTAATTTGAAAAAATTACAATTCAAAATTCTACACTTTAAAAATGAATAAATAAAAATGCCTAAATTTGGATGATTTTGAAGATTAAAATCTATTGTATATTACCAAATGGAATTACATTTAATTAAAATTAAATAAAAAGCAAGCAAATTAGCGTCACGATTAGTGGCCCGTTTAACTTATACCTTGAAGATTGGCAGATAAAGATTTCTCAATATTTAATGTTTATAATATTTAAATCATATAATTTTTCAAGTTTAAAAAAAAATGTACTTAAACAAATTTTCAATTAAAAAATTCTTCCATTTTAAAGATGTATACATAAAAATGCTTAAATTTGGATGATTTTTAAGATTAAAATCAATGTTTTGAATTTTGAATATTCCAGATTGGAGAAACTTTGTATGCAAAGCTTACAAATTGTAAAAATTCTTATCTTATCTATATAAAGATATTCTATCCTGATATAATAAACACAAACATTTCTAAACAAATTATTTGTTGAAACTGTGTTTTCTATTATTTTCAAGAATCTTACGTTTTTTAAGTTATACCAGAAGTTTGAATGGAAACAATATTACAATGATAAAATTTTCTCTTAAGATTATTCTCGATAACATCATAAACATTAATAAAGTAATGCATTATTGTGGCATCTGTCGACGGAAAAAATCTTTTTTTTCTCGATAAAAGTCCTTTTAATTGAGAACTTTAAGATATCTTCAGGATAATTCATAGTTAGTTGATAAATTTTATGACTCATAAAATTTATGACTTTTTTAACAAATATAATTAACAAATGCATTATTCGGGCACTTGTCGAGAGAAAAACTCGTTTTTTCCATGTGAGTCCTTTTAATTGGAAACTTCACGATAATTTAAGAAAAATTCGTAATTATTTGAATAATTGTATGTCTTCTTTAAACAAATTTATTCAACAAATGCATTATACGGGAATTTGGTTTAGTTTTGTATTACTTTCATTTTTTTAATAAGGCTGCAGCTTCATTTAAACTAAATTTATTTTTGATAAATTTTTTCAAACTTTTTTTCTCAAATGTCAAATTTTAAAGCTCATAACTTTTTTATTTTTATGTATAAAAGGTCGTACTTTTTTTTAAATCGTTCAAAATGATGCCAGGAATACGATTCCGCAACGAACTCTATAATAAAAAAGTAGAACCTTTAAAAATAATTTTTTTTTGTTAAAGAATTCTTATGGAACGTCATCATTGAAACACTGTTATAATTGTTAATATATGCTATAATAATATCACTGCCGCAAATTTTTAATTTTTGTGATACTATTGTTCAATTTCATTAAAAATATATTTAACTTCCAACTGTAAGTGTGATTTTTTCTTACCTAAACTTTCACTTTGATTTTCTCGAAATGAGGTTTTATGAATTTCCAACACGGAAAAAATGTATAGCTGAACGAACGATATTTATCCTTGATCAGGCAACAATTATCAATAAAAAAGAACTAAAGATATTAGAAAAATCTTCAAAAAAATAAAGGATTCCACGTGTTCCAAAGGTTTGGAATCTTTATGCCAATTTGCTGCAACGAGAGAAATAATATAAATCGAAGAAGCAGCAAAGCATATGGCAAGAAAAATTCTACTAAGAAACGAAACATTGATGATCTAGACAACATACTACAAATGTAGTATTTGGTGTTAATTTATGTCGCCCAGGGTAGCATTAAAAAAAAGTGTGGTAATTTTGCTGACTACTGGTCAAATATATTTAAGAAAATGAATGAGAGGTTTAATAAAAAGAATGGAGAAGTCAGAGATTTCTGTAAACAATTTGTAAAATAATAAAAACATCGAACACAGTATTATAAATAATACTGTGTTCATCCTGCAAGCGTAGTCATGCAAAATGTTGATGTTTTTATTATTTTACATCTTATTCACAAAACTGATTTCAATTTTTTAATTGATTTGTTTAACTTTTATCGAAAAATTTTTTACTCGGAGATTCTCCAACTTCAAAATTTTGTTGATGAAAGACACAGCGACAGACCCTATGACAAGTGACCGCATGGAACAATAGCGTCATAAAGAAACACCCAAAAATATCAAACCTTACAAGAAATAGTAAACATTTCTTGATTATAAAACTTATTTTAGATTTTAACTAAATTAAATCTCTTTGTTGAAAATCTAACCATTTTGCTTCAAATTACTGTTCCTTTTTGGTTGAAAATTTATTTTGTTAACTGATAATGGAGTGATTATATTTTTTTTTGACAGTTTATCTTTTTTAATTAAAAATTCAACTACTTGATTCAGGATTCAACTAAATTTTTGAACATTTTTTTTTTCGTTGAATTCTACTGTTTTTGACTTTATATAAAAATATTTTTCTGTGGAGAGTTAATCTGTTTTAAATCAAAATTTGATTTCTTGGTTGAAAATCGAACTATTGTGTTAAAAATTAATTTTTCTGATTAAATATTAATCATTTTAGTTGAAAAATCATCTCTATGGTTGAACACTGGATTTTATTGAATTTTTTTACACTCACAACAGAAAAAGAATTATATGTGTAAATTTTTCCCCCCCCCCCCCCTCACAGTTTGTGTAAAATGACCACGGTTTGAGACCTTCTGAAACCGAAAAACAGGTTTTTGCGAATGCGTCGATCTGTGTGTCTGCTTGTGTGTCTGACTGTGAATATATACGTGATTGTGTCTGTAGATTTTTAGTCTGTTAGCACGAGAACTTTCACCAGCCAGCCATTTTGGATAAAAATTCAAAAAATTGGAGCATTTTCAAAATTCAATGCTATATACAGTTGACCTAAAAAAAACGCTATGGTATCGAAGAATTTCATGTTTGCAGAGTTAAAAATATACCACCATATTTTTTAAGAATGTTGTCGCTGTGAACAATAGATAATGTAATTTTGCCTTTTCTTTGTTTTTAAGAGAAAGAATTGCTAAGGGAGAATGAACGAATATCGAGTCATTTGAAATGATTCTTATTTAATTGTGCTAGAGGTTTGGACTATTGAATGTAATAGTAACACCATATTTTGTAGAACACAGAAAGGAAGATAGGCTCATTTTGAGTCAGATATTAACCTTTAAAGCAAATTATTGTTGTCTTTGAGGTAAAAACAGCAAAATAAACATTGCGAACTTACTTTTGAAAATCAACCTAAACTAAAAGACCCTTAATCGTTACATTGAAGCAAGTAAATATTATTTTTAAAACATAAAGAGCGAAGAAAAAACATTTTCAACTTTTTTCTAGGAGGGTTAAAGTGCTCCCGAAAAAATTGTCCACTCTTTCAGCGTGGGTAGAAATCACGCCCGATCTAATTAATGATAATTTTTCATCGAAAATTTCTCAGATAAGATGGTATCACTGCCGAAATGTTATACCAAAGGAACTAATCTAAATTCTTGGCTATTTTTCTAGTTAATTAAGATTATCTACTATTAATCATTATCTACCGTATAGTAGTTTACTCTATTTGAAATTTTTTGAATATAAACTTACTAAGTTTATTGTATTATAAAAAAATTGTAGGGCGGTGTGTCTGCCACCCCTCAGAAAGTGGAAAAAAGTTTAAGAAACTCTGCGCTACTGGGCGCTCGAGATATCGGTTTTCAAGTTTCAGAAAGTTCCGGATCATGTGTCAAGCGGCCGTAAAATTTCGCCATACTATATTTGCAGCACATCTCATCAGGAAAAATTTGGAGCCAACAAAAAAGTATCAAAAATTAGTGGTGTGCTTCAAATTATTTAAGTGAACAATCACAGCGGCGTCTTCCCGTACTTTCGCCAGTTTTTTGAAGATTAAAAACTTTCCCAAATGAGAGATGCCGCAATCGTTTTCCCTAGCAAAAACCTCATATGACAACATCTTGAATCTTTTTATCTACCAATATCATACTCTGCCATTCGCCGGAATTGAACATTCTAATCCAACTAATTTTGTCGAATTTTAGTCCTCGACATTTTTCTTGAATTGAATTGATTGTGATTAATTCATAACCTGTTACAAATATATCGAAAATTTAACCATTTTTTATTCATGGTGGTGGTGATCTTATGTAGTTGTCATTCTCATGTCTTCAATTAATTCATAATACAGTGATTTGAAAATAAATGTAAACAGTGGTGTTGTATTACCTTAGTTTTATATAATTACGCAAAATAGTGTGAATTAAGAACTTAAATAAAAAAAGAAAATTTTACGTTAGAAAAGTTCGATCCCCTGGTTCATTGGCACCACTAAAAAATTTCAAGAATAAAATACTGCGGCGAACGAATGCCTTTTTCGAACAAGTTCCGAACCAGCACCATTTTTGAGCAGATTCGGAACGAATACCTTCTTGGAACAAATTACGAACTATTAACTTCTACAATCAGATTCGAAACAAAGACTTTATTCTACTCAGGCGTCGATATTTGAAAGTACATTAAAAAAAACATAAACTTAAAAAAGTCCAATTATGCAAGATAATTTCAGAAGAAGGCTTAAAAAGAAGTATGTTTAAAAAAACGTTTTTCAAAAACAAATACTCAAGGAAGTCAATTTGTGTAACGTAATTGCACAGACGGAGTTAAAATGAGAGAAATATGTTTCCACATAACATTATAAACGGCACATTAGAGACAGTTATATGACAATTGAAAAATGAGGGAGAGAAAAGAAGAAAGACAACTGAAACACCTCGCTCTTCTTTCTTTATGTTTATAGGAAACTAATAGGGAATATTTGTATCTTATGCTAATATTAATTAAAAAGTATATATGAATTTGAAGCAGTTTATTAAGAAACTATCAACATTTGTTTATCTTCTATATTTATTTTAAACTTTTGTCCATATATTTAAATTGTTTAAACATCAATCCCAAGAAATTTTTAATTAGAAAAAAACCTCCATTATGATCTCAATCAATCAATTTATAGAATTTGTTTAACTGGCAATCAGTTTGAAATATCTGATGAAAACAAAATCAAAGAAACTTCAATATAGATCTATAATTGAAACTTATACTTTTGTGATTTTTGTCCTCAAAACCAATAAAGGATGAAAACACTTTTTTCCAAAAATCACTGTTAATCACAGTGGAGAAAAAATTGAATTTCATTCTTCTGAATATATTTACTGATTCTAAAAGACGACTTTCTAGTTCAAGGGCACAACGCAAACTGTAAAAGCCATGTGTTAAAGAGTCACTTTAGGCTGTATTTAAAATATTTTCCCAAATTTACAAAATAAATTTGTCGCATGGCCAGTGATCAAGCACACATATAATTTGAATAATTTCTTTTTCAAGAAAATTGTCTCATTTGTTATCTTCCAGAAAATATTCAACAAATTTAGGTTAAATCAATGACATCAGAAATATTAAAGATTATTTTAATAATTATTAAGGTAAAAATTCATAAATAATAAAAATATTATATAATTGTCGTTTTGTATACTAGGTATGGTTATTCTGAGAATTGTCTTGAAATATCCAAAGAATCTTCCTTGAAAAACTATTATTTCAGGTATCAAGGGAACTGCTTTCATCTATAGAAAGTCCTAAGTTATTGAGAATAAGTCATATTTATGAAACATCCTTCTGGCAACCATACTGTTGGTATGTACCAGGATGTCATAATATAAATTTTTATCTTAAATAAAGTTTTTTTTTAATTAGCAG
This sequence comes from Andricus quercustozae, assembly GCA_932072015.1. Lineage (NCBI taxonomy): Eukaryota > Metazoa > Arthropoda > Insecta > Hymenoptera > Cynipidae > Andricus > Andricus quercustozae. The sequence continues at coordinate 12,649 of CAKNWU010272972.1, forward strand.
GACGTAATTTTTCTTCAATTTTTTTAAATACATAAAATTACACAGTAGAAGTCTATTTTTGCGTAATTACATCCCTATCAACAAGAATTTTATATTATTCGGAAACAAAAAAAATATATATTATTAATAGAAATTGGTTTATCACTCTCCATCATACTATAAGGAAGCAAGGTATTGTTCGATCTTTCGAGAGTAAAAAAAAGCAAACAAATCGTTTTATCTTTTGTGAAGTTTCGTCGGCTGGGTTTGCCGACTTCATCAGGCTATATTTAAATAGAAAAAAAATACATACACCGTATTAGATATTTACACAGTCAAAGATAGGATACACATACGAAATTATTTTTTTCTTGTTTTTATATAAATAAAAATGATGGATATGTCACAAAATAAGAAAGAAATTAATTTACCGTAAGAATGTTGACAATTATTTTCCAGAGTTAACATTCTAGTTAACGCGTTGTGTGAATTTATAAGAATTTTTTTCATAATGACCTATTACGATCGAAGATAATCAGTCCACTGAGTTTATAAGAACTTGCACTTTTCACCGACGCATTACAAATTAAATTTTTTGATCAATGGAAAATATTAATGATTAAACGAATTAATATCTTCCTTTTCATTAACATCGTTACTATTGCACTTTATATCAATCATTTCTGAAATCAACCTTTTGTTGTAATTTGATTCTTGATCAACAATAATTGTATCATCCCAATTAAATGTATAATTGCAATTGTTTTGATGTTGAACAATTACATTTTCACTATTTTCATTATTTTTGTGTTCAGAAATGCGTTTGTTTAGCGCTCTTTTTGTTTCGTCTAGATATGATGCCGGACAATCGTGACAGGGAAATTTATATACAACATTGGTTTTTTCCCACTTATTAGTATTGTCTTTACCTAATCTTATAATACAGCTTAAACTTTTTTTAACTGAAGGAATCTTACTAACATTATATTGTTTTAAAATCGCAGATAGGTTATAAAATTTGTCGTTAAAAGGTAAACAAACTTTTGGATGGTGACGATATAAATTCTTACGTGAATCCTTATTTTTTTTATTCGATCGATATCTTATTTTATTTAATCTAATCTTAATATTTTTACCAATGAAATTAAGTGGATAATCATTGTTCAATGACATTCTTTCGATTTTTTTCCAATTGTTGTTGTGAAATTTTGTATGAGATAGTATAAACGCTCGGTCAACTAAATTATAAACTATATTTTTCTTTTGCTGGATAGGATGATTCGAAAAATAACTAATTAGTCTATTTGAAAAAGTTTGTTTTTGATACCAATTGGTGATGATGCGATTATCATTCCTAATTAATGTAAAATCTAAAAAATTAATACGATTATTGTCCTGTGATTCATCGGTGAAATTTAAATTTTTATCATAGGAATTAAAAATATTGATAATAGAATCAACATGTTCCCTATGTATACATAAAATGGTATCGTCTCCGTAACGATAATAAAAAAATTGGAGTGTAATTGTGGATAGTTTTAAATTTTTGTATAAACGAACTTTCCAAATCATCCATCACAATATCCGCGAACAATTATGAGATGGGTGAACTCATAGGCGTGCCGAATATTTGCTGATAGAAAACCTTATCAAAACTGAAAAAGGTGTTTTCGTATGAAAATTTGTTACATAAAATTTGGTCTTAAAAAATCTGACGACTATTCTAAGATGTATAGTCTTTTATCTGATACTTCTACCTACACAAAATTAAAAACTAACCCTCTACAATCACTTCAAGTGAATACTTCTAAAATTCTCAAACATTTAAATGATGACAAATGTCTGTATCGCATTTATCATAAAAATGACCTTACTTTGACTGACACTGTCTTAGCAAAATGTTATGGATTTCCAAAAATCCATAAAAATGATTGTCCACTCTGTCCGATCATTTCGTTAGTTAACAGTCCTACACATTTTTTAGCAACAAAAATGTATGAAGATTTAAAAAATTGGGATCAAGACTCCTAAATCACATATTGATAACAGTTTTGAACTCCAAAAAAAAATTAAAAATGTTACATTAGATGATGACCATGGGTTTCTTTCACTTGATGTCAGTTCGTTATTTACCAACGTTCCTTGCAATTTAGTTCTTGACAGTTTAGATATAAGGTTTGTTGATATTAATCAAAATTATAAAATTCGGTTTACAGATATCATTTTTTGTACCAATTTTTTATACGAAAACACCTTTTTCAGTTTTGATAATGATTTCTATCAACAAATATTCGACACGCCTATGGGTTCACCCATCTCACCATTGTTCGCGGATATTGTGATGGATGATTTGGAAAGTTCGTGTTTACAAAAATTTAAAACTATCCACAATTACACTCCAATTTTTTATTATCGTTACGGAGACGATACCATTTTATGTATACATAGGGAACATGTTGATTCTGTTATCAATATTTTTAATTCCTATAACAAAAATTTAAAATTCACCTATGAATTACAGGACAATAATCGTATTAATTTTTTAGATTTGACATCAATTAGGAATTATAATCGCATCATTACGAGTTGGTATCAAAAATCGACTTCCTCAAATAGACTAATTAGTTATTTTTTTAATCATCCTATCCAGCAAAGAAAAATATAGTTTCTAATTTAGTTGACCGAGCGTTTATACTATCTCATAGAAAATTTCACAACAATTGGAAAAAAATCGAAAAAATTTTATTAAACAATGATTATCCACTTAATTTCATTTGTAACAATATTAAGATTACATTAAATAAAATAAGATATCGATCGAATAAAAACAATAAGGATTGACGTAAGACTTTATATCGTCACCATCCAAAAGTTTGTTTACCTTTTAACGACAAATTTTATCACCTATCTACGATTTTAAAACAATATAATATTAGTAAGATTCCTTCAGCTTAAAAAAGTTTAAGCTCTATTATTAGATTAGGTAAAGACAATACTAATAAGTGGGAAAAAACCAATGTTGTATATAAATTTTCCTGTCACGATTGTCCGGCATCATATATAGGCGAAACAAAAAGAGCGCTAAACAAACGCATTTCTGAACACAAAAATAATAAAAATAGTGAAAATGGAATTGCTAAACATCAAAATAATTGCAATCATACATTTAATTGGGATGATACAATTATTGTTAATCAAGAATCAAATTACAACAAAACGTTGATTTCAGAAATGATTTATATAAAATGCAATAGTAACAATGTTAATAAAAAGGAAGATATTTATTTGTTTAATCATTTATATTTTCCATTGATCAAAAAATTAAATTTGTAATGCGTCCGTGAAAATAAAATTTAGTTTATATTTATGTACACTCTTGACATGAGTCATCCTTATTGTCGTATTTTCATTTGCAAGTTCTTATAAACTCAGGTGACTGATTATCATCGATCGTAATAGGTCATTATGAGAAAAATTCTTATAAATTCACACAACGCGTTAACTAGAATGTTAAATAGAAAATAATTGTCATCATTCTTACGGTAAATTAATTTCTTTCTTATTTTGTGACATATCCATAATTTTTATTTATATAAAAAAAAGAAAAGAATAATTTCGTATGTGTATCCTATCTTTGACTGCGTAAATATCTAATAGGGTGTAATGTATTTTTTTTCTATTTAAATATAGCCTGATGAGGTCGGAAAACTAAGCCGACGAAACGTCGAAAAAGATAAAAAGATTTTTTGCCTTTTTTTACTTTCGATAGATCTAACAATACCTTGCTTCCTTATGATATGTGTTATCATTATTTTAATCATCGATCACTTCACCTAGATCAAAACTTTTTTTAGGTTTGACCAAGAATTGAACTTTTAAGAATGGTCAAAAGAACTAAACGCTCGAGAACGACAACAGGATATATGTCTTAATGTCTCTATTTATTGAATATTTTAAAGTACATTTTTGTCTAAATATAAACTTCAAAAAGTCCAATTGTGCAATAA
>CAKNWU010272972.1:16734-26838 GCA_932072015.1 Andricus quercustozae
TTGCGTAATTACATCCCTATCAACAAGAATTTTATATTATTCGGAAAAAAACTATATGTGTTATTATTATTTGAATAATCAATCACTTCATCTAGATCAAAACTTTTTTTAGGTTTGACCAAGAATCGAACTTTTGAGAATGGTCAAAAGAACTAAACGCTCGAGAACGACAACAGGATCTATGGCTTAATGTCTCTATTTATTGAATATAAACTTCAAAAAGTCCAATTGTGCAACAAAATTGCGTAGGAAGGCTTAAAAAGAAGCTGTATTGTATTTCATTTATATAACGCATTAATTGGAATTGCATTTCGTCCAAGTTTCATGCTCATGGTTCTGTTCATTTTCGAGTTATGAGCTTTAGTTTAAAAATAAGAAAGCCAAGGAAATGTGGAACAATTTCTGGAATCATCGAATAACATAGCATCTACTCTTGAGGATATTATAAACGTTAATTATAATCTACCTTGTAAAAGATGCTGAACCTTACTCAGGAAAAAATTGATCGGCTTAAAATTCCTTATCATGCAATAATTATCGCGAGATTTTGCGTTTTTACTTTTGCTACAGAAAAAAGCTGGAGCTTTTATATAATCATAATAATCAAGGGCTTTTTTTAAATTCTTGAAAGATTTTTAACAATTCTGTTTATTTATTTTCTTATAAAAATAAAAGATATTTATAAAAAGATTTTGTAGCCATTATAATACCTGTATGATTTCTAAAAAATTATTATTTATCAAACCGAACCAAAGTTTTTAAAACAGAATTTTGTTACCAGATAGACTGATACATTCATTATGTTCTAAAAATGATCCAAAACATAGAAGGGCAAGTGAGTCTAGCAAAGAAAATATTTTGTTGAAAAATTAGATTAATTTGATACACTGCATTTGAAAATGCACTTATAATTATAGGTATTTTAATTATAGGTAATATTCACCAATAGAATGAAGGATGACTGCTAAAGGTAACAACACAGTACTAGAAAAAATCTTTATATTCCTTAAATAAACGAAACCGCCTCTTAAAAAATTGTGGGAATAGTGTAACCACTGAATATTCCAGAACATGACTTCGTATATATACCAGGCGCTATCGCATTCGTCACTCTGTCTGATTTTAATGCCGTTAATATTGGAGGGGTCAAGTTTACTTATATGGTTTCTCAAAACCATATTTTCGCAAACTGCGTACACGATTTTGAAACAACTGTTCAACCTATTGACCTCATTCAAGTTTAATTTTGTATAGTATTGAAAACTACTCTATTTGAACCACAAATACATATGACTTTATCCATTTTTAATATCTTTATAACCACAAATATTCTTAAAAATTTCGTCAAGAATCCTAGTTTTGGCTAGAACAGTGAAAAGTTTCACTAATATTCGGTTTTCATAAGGTTTTTTTGGTTCATACAGAGTAAAAAAGTATCAAAATTAAGAAAATGACAATTATTTCTGTTTCCGTTACGAAATCCAGGCGCTATCGTGTACCCCGTCCTACTATTTTGGCGGCGAGACATTCTAGTGCACCATGGTTTACCTCGCCATTTTGTAATATTTTTGTGTCATTTTTTTTTTAATTGTTCAAAAGTTGATGAAAGTATACCTGGAAGATTGATCGTCTATGCTGTTGTTTTATTTGAAATTTTTTTTTCAAAAAGCACCTTTTTTCCTGGCTCTATAGGGACTGACCCGCTTAAAATAAATTTTTCATTCGATAACTAGAATTAGTTATCCATCACAAATAAACATTTATTTTAACATTATAATTATTTTTTGAATTAAAAATTTATGAATTTTACTGAAATACATTTTTCTTTAAATGTGGAATCCGATTTTAAATATAATACTTCTTTAGATTTAACAAATATGTTGCCTAATTCAAGATCCATGATTAATTCCGGCTAGAGTTGGATTTTTCATTGAATTTTTCTGTTTCAGAATTATCAAGATTTAAAATCATATGAATTGTTCAAATTATTCATGTTTATATAAATTATATTATATATATATATATGATATGATTAATAATAACAATATTAATTATAATCGAAACTGGAAGGACATTTTTTGACTTTAGAATACATTTCTTTCCATGAACTCGAATTTCCTGAGTTCAAAGAAATATTCATTCCCAGTTATGGCACATTTATTTGTAACAATAAGTCAATCATTTGTTTGAACTTTGTTTACAAAGCTTTACAAAAGTTTTGAATCCATAGATAGTTATCATTATCCATAGTCACTATTTTTATCAGATTTTTTATCTGATTAAAAAATATCCAAATTTTCATCGGTTACAATTAAAGTGTGAGGGTATGGCAAATTTTCATTTTTGCCTCATAAACATTGATATGATAACGTATGGAATTGCTTGCCTTCTTTCATGTTTAAAAAGAGTGAAGGAGAAAAAAGAGAGATTGCGTAATTGGAAACTATTTCTATTTATTAACATATACATAATGCTGCTGCTAAATTTTTCCACAATTTAAAATATAAATCAGGTAAATAACGTGCATACGTAAAGAAAAAATTTGAGTTAACACAGGGTAATGTACTTATTTTTTTCATTTAATCGTACAGAATACGTGTTACAGGGTAATAATTTTATGAAGCAAATGTAATGCAAACGAAAAAAATTGGCATTAAATCAACCAAATGTTGGTACGAATATAAACGAAACAATATTTTGGTATATTAAGAAAATTTTTCTTGTTTTGACAAAATCATCTAGAGAAAAATGTAGAAAATAACAAGAGAATTATTTAATTGATGAAAATCAAGTTTCATCATTTAAGTATATTTTCATGAGACAACGAAAAGTTTCTTGGATCAAAATAATATTCGATCTTTCATATTTATACTAATATTTTCTTTATTCAATGCTATTTTATCCTCGTTGGAACTATTTTATTTGGCTAGTAGATACAATATAGTCAGTGCGTATTGCGCAACCCTTTAGAAAAGGATACATTTAGAGCCATATTCTTTTTACTCGCATTATTAATAAGGGAGTTTTGTTTTTTAAGTGCATGCAATAATCGTAACGTAGGTTACAGGCATTATTAAAAAAAATGTAAAGCTATTTTTTGGTTTGTGCCCAATAGTCTTTTATTTAATTTTTCAAAATATGAACTCGATACCTAATTTTGAGTCGACATCAGTTTCGCTAAAAAAAAAAATAATAAATACACCTAACTGAATAACAGATGCTCTCGAAATAAAATGTCTTAACTGTTTTTATGACCCAATTAGACCATTTCAGATACGAATTGCCAGGCTTGTCAGTAGATTATGTAATTAAGTTTTTTCTTTGCGGTTAAGATAGAGGTTCAGATGGAGACAGAGATTGAATCATATAAAACGAGTCTTATATAAAATCACTGGAGGTTTGAGAAATTTTATGTGATAGTACTATATTTGATCCAACACAGAAAAAAATCTGGGTTTACTTTGAGTTAATAAATGAGAGATATGTAAAATCTCGTTTTGAGATAATGCCGAAGGGTACATAACTTTAAAATTTGGTGTACAGCGATTGCATGATTGCACTGTGAAATTGCGATGTGATTGCAGTGATTGCAAGGTGACAATAGGGTGATTGCAATGAACTTTGTGCCCATTGCAGATGTCGTGTACCCGTCGAATTATGCTAAGAAATTCTTGAACTTACTCAGTATTTCCACGAATATGGGGAAACGTTCAGCTAGATTGCACATTATTTAATATAATATTCAAAGAAGTTGGCTCATGATCATTTCGCCAGCTCGGCCATAGGGAAATATAAATTTCGTTCGCCTTCAAATTTATTGCATAATTCGTCAGAAATTGTGCAACCAAAATAAGAATTTTTACACTGCCCTAAACGCATAGTTTTTCAACAAAAAAGAATAAGCTGGGCGAGGCAAATCATTCGCCATCACGACCAGCATCAAAATTCAACTTTATATGGGCTCAAAGTTTTCTTCTTAATTTATGCTTTTTTCATGTGCATAACTTTTCGGGACCCGATGTCGAGGGATCTGAGCTCTAGGGATGGGCGATTCTTCAAAGATCGATCTTTTTCACTCAAAAGATAGATCTTTTGAATCGATTCTTTGCGAGTCAATTTTTTATTGGAGCGATTCTTTACCCCCAGAATCGAAGAAGCGATTCTTTCATTTTTATGTATCTATCTGTCCGTGCTATAGTTTCGTGACCACGGCCTACATTTTTGATCTTTATTGCTACTTTAATTTTTTCTTTTCTGCCCCAGACTGCATCTCAATCTAAGCGCAAGCGCAAAAAATATTTCTTACCGAAGTTTCGAAATGGAATAGACCTCTTTTTCTATCCTTTATTGTTAGAAAGGGAGGCCCGAAACTTTTTATCGCATCAAAGTTGAATGTGTAGGGAGTCGTCTGATTGGTTGACTTTTTTTAATTTGCGCGTGGCAAGACCATAGTTTGTTCGACCATGACAGAGTAGTATCTTTTAGTAGACGGAAGCAAAGATATTTTTCAATAGAAAATTATTTCCGATATAAATGAACAAACTACCCCTTTCCATAAAACTGAGACATCCTTTATGGAAGCTCCCTAAGTATTTTTCCTGGTTTACAAAGCTTTTTGTGAAAGAAGGAATAAACAGTGTCTAATTGTCGATCTTTAATCATTGTATTTGAAATTAAATAAACGTAATGATTTATAGGTAAATATAAACTATTTAAGACTAACTATTTAAAACTATTTAAGATTTTTTTTCGAGAGAACCGCCCATCCCTAATTTGCTCGTCCGTGTTCCATGGAACCACTTCAATTAAATAGAGTAGTATCAGGACGGCAAGCATGTTCGTTGTAGATACTTTGCTTCCGCCGACAGTTCGGAAGACCAAATCAGTCCGATGAGACGTTTATATCTGCTTCGAGGAGTATCTTTTATAGATGTCATCCTTAATGTATTCTTCGAAAATCTCTAGAGCTAGATGTAGTCGCTCTTCATTTTCATCATAGATCTTAAGATCATCCATATAAAATACATGAGTGACCTTCTGCTTTTGATTATCAGGTTTGTCGCAGAAGTACCCTTCGGAATGGTGAAGTAAGAGAGATAGTGGGAACAATGTGAGGGAAAAGGGAAGCGGGCCCATGGTGTCGCCCTGAAAGACACCTCTCTGAAAGGTGAAGTTGTTAGTTGTCACACGATGTTTTCCAGATTAGATAGTAAATCTGGTTTTCCAAAGCGGCATTAATCTCTCTATGCACCTCAAGATGTGTGGATGAACCTTTTATCTTTCTAACAGATAGATGAAAAGTCTATGGAAGGTTGAATCGAAAGCCTTCTGGTAATCAATCCAGGCCATCGATAGGAAGCGCTGGTGGGATGCTGCGTCTTTGCAAACTCATATATCGATGAGTAGGTTCTCCCGACATTATGCTACGTTATTCTTTGATTCGCGTTGTTGGTACATCTCTCGTCACACAGGTCCAATTGCTGAACATTCCTATCATTTAGGATAGCTGTTAAGGTCTTATACACTGTGTTCAGACAAGTTATTGGCCTGTAATTCTTCGGGTCAGCTGAGTTGCCCATCTTTGGTTTGAGTACTGTGCGTCCTCCCGCCTACCAATCCGAAATAGGCTTTAGATATGAGGTGAATGCAGGCCAGATGCTGATGGGTTGAAGGAAACTTCTTCCAACAGAAGGTCTTAATACCATCTGGTCCCGGAGCGGAATAGTTCCTCATGCCTCTTAATACTTTTTTCACCTCCTCTGTAGTGATAGGTTGGCGTTCTTCTTCTCGTGTTACGAGGGTATTGCACAGCTCCTTGAACCTTCAACCTCCTCTGATTTGGAAAGGTGGTCGACAATAACTGGAGGATCTTGCAAGAGTCGAGATAGGTCACAGAAAAAATGTTGGTTTTCTCTGACTCACCTCTCCCCCCGCTCTAGACTTCTCCTAGCTTCAGAAAGTAACCGTATTTCTGCCAGATGTTATGTAGTCAATCATACACTCAATGCGGGACGCGTAGAGTCTTGCCCTTCATTTACTGATATCAGCCAGTTGAAATTGTAGCTCGATGAACTATAGTGACCGAATTTCGGTCTTGCAATAATTATTCTTATGTTCCAACTGCAAGTAAGCAAAATGTTTGAATTCAGAAACAATTTTTACAGTTTTTCGGAAATGAAAGTCGCGAGAGGAGAACTGGGCAAGCTTCTATATGCTGCGTATCGTGAAGCTTATTCTGAGAAAAGTGGAACAGCCACTGACGAACTGACAAACAGAATAATGATGGAGTTAAGCAAAATATGAATAGATCTGCAGTCAAAATTGTCAGCTCGATAATTCCTAATGTGAATATTGTAGCTACATGTGAGGATAAAAATGAAAAGAACCTGGACGAAATTCGAGAGACAAATTCTACTTCTGCAAACAAGATTCTCAAGAGGGCTACGCTGAAATTGCTAAGAAAAAAGATGAAGATTCTGGGAAATAAGCTTGTGGATATCACTAAAGCAGGAGATGCTGGATCAGATACTGATGCCGATGCTGAAGACCTGAAAACATTAAGAGACTCATTGCTTTCAGAAAAAAGGCCTTAAAAATTAGGAAAGAAGACTTTATCCGTCAGAAGAAGCACAGACAGGCCAAAAAGTTTTTTGTTCTAAGTGACTGCGAGGATCCTCCTGAATATGCAAAAAATTCAAGATTCGGCAGAAATCAGGCAAACCTCGTTTGGAAGAAGATCAAGAAAATTTATTAAATACTATCTTGGATTGGGATATTTTTGGTATATTTGGGATGTTTTTATCGCTTGCTTCCGAGATACTCAAAAAGTGTCAAAGGGAAGCGAAATGTCAAAACTGTACCAGTGAATCTATCTCGCACGTTCGCAGATCAACATTGACAATATCCGGATAATGATTTTTGTAGAGCAAGCATTAGAGATTTGGAAACGGTAGCATCGATTCTCGGTCCTGGTCAACTTTGCTTTTTATCTCAAGGTGATAAGGCACGGGCTCCTATTGGAATTACGGCAGATCATAAGCAAGCTTCAATTCTTATGCATTTGGAGTATAAAGTGATCCTTGCCGATCATGATTGAGTTGTCGCTGAAAAGCACAAGCTAATTCCTTCTATATATGCAGAAATTCTTATAGAATCAGGTGGAAATGGTGAACCTGCTGTTGTTACATACTCTGGTCCGATATATATATATAGCCATTCGCAACGTTGAACACTCATCTTCAACGGCCGAATCCCATTCTAAAGATTTGCACAGGCTTTTAGAGGTGCCAGACGTCGGTCAATTATAAAAACTCCTGAAGGATCTATGAAGCCTATCATAATTTTTACAGTTGGTGGCGGTCCTGAAGAAAATCCGCGATACCTTAAAGTTATTGCGAATGGGATTAATCATTTTAAAGATTTTAATTTGTGTGCCCTATTAATTGCAAGAAACGCACCCGGAAGAAGTGCTTATAACCGCGTGGAGCGGCGAAAATTTAAATACGCAGGTGATGTACTATCAGAGGTTTGGTCCTCAATGGTGATTGACTGTCATAACGTCATGGCAGATATATCGAGCCTGAAACTTTGGACGCAGCTGTGTTGCCTGATATGAACTAGTACCATCGACATGTAAGAGAAGATCAATATTTTCTCCAGATAATTAAATGTGGCAATGCGGAATTCTACGGGAAAAGAAGAAGTAGTTTGTGGACTATATTACCAAATGGTTTTTTGTTACCACCATACCCAATCATTCAGGGTTCGACATTTAAAGTACCTGATTCGGAAGAGGAATGTTCAGGAAAGGTCTCTCCTTTATTGATGTGCCTGGCTCTTGATGACGGATTGTGGCATGCTTTCTTAAAATCTGCTGCAAAGCATACTCTTATGCATCATAAAAAATAACGTAAGTCTGAATTTTAGTATAGTGCTGTTCTTGAATGTGCTTTCAGTTTGTGATTTAATTCAAATTCAACACGAATTAATTTGATTAATTTTCAGGAGAAAGATGAAGCTGCAGAATGGCTTGAAGAAAGCGATGTAGAATGTGTTTTTGAAGTCAGAGAGTTAGGAGGAACCTTGCCAATGATAAGTGGCGTAAAAATTGGACTTGCAGTCCTTGGACTACAGAAAACATTCAAAGGATGCGATCTGGAAACTATAAAGTAAAAAATATATAAAAAATAATACATATTATTATGACCACAATGCACAAGAGTCAAATTTTTCGAATCTTTTTTTTAAATTCATTTTTTATAAATGTTTGATACGTTCCTTGAGAATAATAAAAAAGTTTTAATAATCAGGTTTATATTTTTGATAATGTTCATGTGAAGTTTGATTCAAATATATGAGAAGATTCTGAAAAGTGTTTTATAATTATTAAACAAAAATTGTGGAAAAGGGAGGGACGTCGAAAGAACGTGACGTAATATTGTAGGTGGGGGTCTCGTGAATTCGCGACAGAGGGTTTCGGGGGTGGGGGTAAAAAGCTTATCATAAGTGAACGCTCCCATAGCAGAGAAACAGTAAGAATATTTGTATTTTCAAAATATAAGAAACTGTCTCGTATAAAATTCCGTGTTTGATGGAACTCGCAAATAATCTGCGAAATATTATCGTATATTTACACTAATCGCTATTTCAGATATACCAGAAAAATTCAAATATTATCATATAGAGGAAACCGCCTGACTGCAAATAAAAAGATGAAGTTTTATTTTGGCCAAATTATCGAGGTCAAAATGTACAGAAACAAAATGAAACCATAATTGGTTCATATTGATGTATAGGAATATTGAAAGCAATTCAATTCTTTTTCAGTTTTTACATTGATCAAGATATAAACATTGATATAAACTAGTCAACCCGACAAACTGGGGGAGTTGGAAAAGGGGATATGGCCGTCGTCCCGAAAATTTGGAACGACTAGCCAAGCTTATGAAAATATTGGACTAGTCATCCCGAATTTTAGGACAAGACACTTTGTCATTAATTATACATTTATTGTAGACATGGAATTGAATTTTAGTTATTTCAAAAAGGATCTTTTTTTCTTTAAACATTTAAAACGTTTACGGACTATCCAAAAATAATAAACACTCAAGAAAATTCCAGTGCAAAAACTCTTTAATAACTTCCATGACCAAAAACCATTTTCGGTCATACAAAAGCCTCCCTAAAACGCACAGATTTCAATGTATTCAATTCTTTTATAATACTTTCTTATTCAGTATTTAATGCGAAATAACACTTCCTAAACAATTACTTAAAGTTTGTGAATTATTTAATTGAATTTCGCTTATTTTAAACATGGCTCAATACTTTTTTCCTTTAAATATTTAAAAATCTTAAAAACTATCAAAAATTATGAAACAATGAAAAAAGTCGAGTTCAAAAATGGTTTAATGCCCCTCATGACAAAAACGATTTTCTAGTATACAAAAACTTCCATAAAAGAAATATTTTTCAATTAATCCCGTTCATTTATACCAGGCTCTTTTACTCAATTTCAAATGTGGAATATCATTTCCTGAACAATACCTTAAAATATGTTAATCGAAGAATTGAATTTTGCTTTTTTTTCAAAAAGAGATCCATCCTTTTCTTTCTTTAAATATTCAAGAAGATGCAAAACTATCCAAAATTATTAAATAATGAAGAAAAGTCGAGTGCAAAAATACTTTAATAATCTTAATAAAAAAACCGCTTTTCTGCTATACAAAAAGTTTCCTAAAATTGAATTTCCAATCTCTCCAATTATTTTATAATACTTTTTTTACTCAGTTTCCAATTTGGAATAACAATTTATAAACCATAATTTGAAAAGGAAAGAATAGATATTTTTTAAATTTTGAATTTGACCTTTTTTAAACAGAGCTATATACTTTATTTTTTGTTTCGAGTATAAAATAATTCAAAAGCATAAGAAAAAAGTATTCTGCAAAGAAAAGTCGAGTGCAAGAACTATCAAGTTAAAAAAAATTGAGGCGTATAAAATATTTTAAATTTCTGAAAACATTATCATTCTAATGAATACTTTTGGAATTATATCGGCTGGGATCGTTAAAAAAAAATTCATTTTTAATGTTTAAAAATTAT
>CAKNWU010272986.1:0-11876 GCA_932072015.1 Andricus quercustozae
ACCTACATCCAAAGGCATAATGCGGCACTAAGAGTGCTTTATTACCAATGGCAGAGATCCTCTCCTAAAAATGGTCAGGAACCACGAGATGATTGGCAAAGGAGCGTTCCTTTACAAAGCCGCGGAGCAAGCGGCCGAGACCCTTGGCCTGAATTTTAACATCAGAAGTGAGGAAAGTGCATTACTCCATCTAGATGCTTCACTTCTGAAAGCCGAAGTGAAGAAAGCAGAAGTTCAAAAATTCCATCAAGAGCTACTCCACAAGAAAATGCACGGAAATTTTCACAGAAATGTAGAAAAACAGTCCTTGTCGAAGGAGCAAACTTTTGCTTTCCTTAGATCATCAGGGCTTAATTCAGGTACAGAGGGTTTCATTTTCGCATGCCAGGACGGTGTCATTTCCACCTTAGCATACCGTGACCGCATTTTATGTCAAGAAGTTCCGAGCACATAATGCAGCCCTAAGAGTCCTTTATTACCATCTTTGTCGCTCTTACGGTGTTGGTTACGACCCTGCCCTGCCGAACGCTCCAAGAGAAATAGAGTCAATTGTCCGAAATGAGTAGTGCCAAATTTTCTGGAACTACGATTTTCGGACAGCAGTCTCCGTTGCACACTCGAGGCCTTATATTTTTTTCCAAGCTTTTGCGATCTGTGGTTTAGGCTTTATCGAATTCTCGGCCCCGTCCGAATATAACATCACTTCCAAGGAGAAAGAAAAGGAGGAGAGGTATCAAGACCTTAAAAGGGAGCTGCGAAGACTGTACCCAAAATATTCGGTACAAGTAATTGTCCTTGTGATAGTTGCTCTCGGAGGTGCGAAACTATCACTGGTTCGTAACCTTAAAGCCATTCCCGCGTGCCAAAAATATGCCAAGGCACTTGCGAAATGGATGCAGAAAGCTGTCATCCTTGGGTCGCTTCGTGTGCTCAAAACACATGAGGGTTTCGCCGGCCTGTCGTTGTGATTTCATCATGTCCTGTGACCACTCATCTCACGGTTGTGAGACGTGGCCATGAATGTGATTTACCGCGGTCCTACTGGGAGCCGCTGCTATTTTTTAGATGGCAGCAGCTCCCAGTGAGACCCTGCGGTGGGTGTTTAACCTTATTTTTTAATTATATATATGTGTTAGGTTAGGCTATGTGTGTTACAATAAGTTAAGAATGGGTCTCTTGTGTCCTCCGTCCTTCCTTTCCTTCCTTCCTTCTGATATACAAAGTGGTCTAAATGTGGAAGCCGCGCCCCTCCATATAAATCGGAATCTTTTTTTTCGTGTTCGAAACGACGGCGCACTTTGTTTTTAACGGACTATATTTTCGCTAAAGATTCCCGTTGGTAAAACTACTGCTTCAATTTAAACAGTAAAGTAGAGACTTTTACAGACTATATGCGAATATTCTTTGTAGAAAACTTGCTGAGAAATGCATGAAAATGCAGACCACTTTTTGAAGTAGAGTAATGCAGAGTTCTTCTGCATTTGTGCTAAAGTGTTTCAATTTAAGCAGTAATGCAGGAGACGTTTGCAGAGTACTTGCAGAGCTATTGCAGGGATATTATGAAGTAATTTGCAGAGAATTTGCAGAGAATTTTTTCCACCAGGGGAGCTCTGCACGGGCCGGAATAGATTACACGGTTAGCCAATGCCTCTCGCCCGCTCGTCCACACTCATTCTCTCTCTTTCTTTCTTAGCGCCCTCTCATCTACCTTCTAGAACAATTTGAATTATTATCTCGCGATTCATACCACGTGGATCAATCCACGACACAAGTGTTTCGACGTAACACTAAATCTATCTTTGTCTGCAAAAGATGATTCGCCGCCAAAAAGAAGACATGGGGCACAATATACTGATCCTTTACTTGGAGAATATACTAGCCAAAGACGTGAAATTTTGTCACCATTTAAAAGTTTCCTTTCGAAAAAAGATAAGTTCAAATATCGCACGACATTATTATTTACCCTTTTTGATTGCGCAAAATCGAGATGCTTATTTTGTTTATAATTATGTTCAGCAATATAATCTCGCAATAAATCGTTTATGAGCCATGCTTAATTCTTAATGGTTTAATTATTTTCATTAAATTAAAAATGCATCCATATTATTTAAATTATTGAATACATCAGGATTAAATTGACTTCTTGAAATTAAAATTTCAAATTGAACCGCCTCTTTCTCTACTCTACTATTACGCCACTACCGGAAGCGGCAACTTTGTGAAATAATCGGAAGCTTCAATAAGCGAACTTCTCCCACCACGAGATCCCCTGGACCTGTGTATAAGACCGTGCTTCGACCCATATCTGAAAATGGGATGGCTCGGGGGAACTAACATGCCAGGCTACCACCGCAAGTTCATGGCGCTACTTGTCTGATTCGTGTTTCCGAATCCGTTCCACTATTTTCACCCCCGCGGACACAGTGTTCTCACTCGAGTCGGCTCGCACGCTTTCAAATAAAATGTTACATTTTCAACGACCCAAGTAGCATTATATCTAGTGTGAGCGTTAAATATTCGCCGCCCCCAAAACCTGCCGCTCTAGGCAGCTGCCTACCTTGCCTACCCGGTAAATCCGCCTAGTCCGGCGACGGTACGTACGTCGCCCGAAGCTTCGGGACCCCTCGGGGGGTTTCGCCTCGACTCGGGTGCGGCCTGGCAACCCTTTCGTGCAGGGTCGCACCGATTTCGTTGAAATTGTAATAATTCGGTTACACCCCCCTAACCCGCGGGGGTTAGGGTATATACCTGAAATTTCCGTAATTATTTTGTCCAAATCTCCCTTCTAAAAATAATCAATTGGAGACGATTCAAAACAATGTAGACTTAACATAAATCCAGTCGTTTCAAATATTTGCTAATCGGCACACCGTTCTGTTAATCAATTTAAATTGATTTCTATTGTGAGTAGAGGTCATGACTCTATTCCAAATGTTCCTAATTGTTTTCAATCGGGTACGCGCCTAAGCAAAGAAGTAAAATCGGACTTAGACATTTTAAATATATATAATAACTATCAGACATTATGATGAATTTGATATCGAATTATTTATAGTTATATGCATGCATATATTCGGCTTTGCTATACCTAACAAGAAAAGAGTTTTCAAACGTTCAAAAGTTATTCTTACGTCTTTCTATAAAATGTATTCAAATGAATGCCCACATCGGTGAAATTAAAAAAAAGTTAATTTTAAAATAAATTTTGCAGGAAAAAATATAATTCAAAGACAATATTTTTTAATTTCTAGTGACAAGAGTTTTGTTTTAGTAATATTCTATGTACTGTATTCTTTATTTTATTATTTCAAACAGCAATTAAAAAATAAGTTTTCGGTAAAAGAATGTATGTTTATTCTATCTCCAACACACTGTTGACATTTTCAAAAAATTTAATTTATAATAAGTTAAGTTAATAATAACTAAAGTTAACAATATTTTGTTTTGTATTAGAGACAGCTTAGAGGAGGTAACAATAGTAACAATAGTATTTAATTAGCGACTGATTGTTGACTGGATGCTTGTTGCATTATTTACAACATTTTCATTTTTCAAAAATAAATGACCTACTTTTTACATTTGTGAAAGAAAATGTGGTTTAAATACTTTATTTCGGAGAATAATAATAAATCATTCTTATTAAAAAGTGAATAATGGTAAATAACAATAACAGTAATACTTGAATGGACAACGACAAGGACCTTGAGTTGTTGAATCGCTTCTACCGATCAGAGAAGAAATCAGAAGGTTGATTTTAATGACCTTATAGGGCTATCTTCCGCATCTCTCATAAAAAAAAGTCGAAACCGTTACATATTTCTTAGCACGGCGCTTTTATCAAGCAGTGACTGTATTTGCACATTTAAAAATGTGTACAGATTTCAGAATGAAATAAGAAAATAGAGACTTCAAAAAATTAATTACTTCACATATAGTCAAAATGGTTATCTTTTATTATAATCAAAGTTTAACTTAAAATCAGGGTGGCCGTTTTAATCGAAGAAAAAAATTTCCGGTCATTTCCCAGTTATCCCGGTTCGCAAACATTTCCAATGCTCTAAATTGAAGAATCATTCAATGAATTAAAATTTTTTTTAATTATATCATATTTAGCAATTTTAAGCTTGAAACATTAATAATTGAACGATTATATTTTTTTTATAAACTGAACACGTCTTAAATTACAAGATAAATTATTATTTTCATTTTGAATAGTTTAAAAATCCTTAAAATGTTTCAAAATTTTATTTCGAAATCTTGAAAACTCATGTTGTTTTACATTTTTTCAAATTTTATATTATTTTTCAAATTTTTCAGAACGTCTAAACATCTTTTAAAATGATTCGAATTTTTCCTATTTTTTTTAAAGCCTGACAAATTAAAAAGATTTCCTTAAAATATTCCACATTCATTTCTAACAACTTTGTAAATCTTTCTAAATCTTTTTAAAGATTCTCTTTAAATTAATTTTTAAAATAAAAAATCATTTTCAATTTTCCCAGTAGTCTTAAGAAAATGTTTTATATTCTTTTGAATCCTTTACAATTCTTAAACAACTTCGAAATTTTTTGTTCTAAATCTGAAAAAATCTATATTTTGTTTTAAATTAGGCCGCGGGCTATTTGCACCAAAATTTCGGTACGAATAGCTGGATTTTGTCGGTGCACATAGACACTTCGTTTCAATTATCAAAATTAATCATTTCAAATTTTAAAGTAATTTTTAATCTTTTCAAAAATGCAGAATATCTCTCCACTTTCTCGAATTTTTTGTGAGAATAATAGATGTTCAATTCCCAGTGGGCACAAAACAATGAACATCCCAAGAACGTCCTTGGGACGTTCCTAGGACGTCTAATGTATGTCCAAACAACGTCTCTAAGACGTCTAATGTCCTGAAGATGTCCTAAAAACGTCCTTAAGTCATAGGACGTTGTCGAGACATCTTTCGTACTGACATTAGACGTCTTAAGAGTATCCCTAGGATGTCGAAAAGACATGTTCCAAAAGACGTCTTCAGGATGTCCCAAAGACGTCTGTATGACATCCTCAATTTTTTTGCCCACTGGGTTGTTAGTTTTACATCAGAATTCAAGAATTTGACTTACAAATTAACGTTCCAAGTTTATTATTTTTTTTTAGTTTTGAATATTTGATTTATAATTACTGATTTTAAATGATTAGTCAGTTATTTATGAATATAAAGTAATTGTTCTTTTTCCTAATTAAACATTTTTAAACTGAATGGTTTCAAAATGGAATATTATAGACTGAAACAGTATTTGAAATTTAATAAAGGCCTTTAATTATGAATATATTATTTTAAAGTTATTTAAAAATTGAAAATAGTTGATAAAGTTTCAATCGTCCGTTCACATTTGTTTAATTAATAAGACTTTCAAATTGAAACAGTTTAATTTTTAACGTTACAATCGGGAAATTCTTAAATTTTGAACTGATTCCGAATCGTCTTGGAAAACAAAATATTATTGAATTTTTAATCCTTAAAGAATAGATTTATTTTGAAGATCATTAATTAATTTTTATTCACACAGAATTCTAAACTGAATGACATCATAATTGAAAAGCATAACAATTTAACTAATTCTTTAAAAAACGGTTAAAGTTAACCTTGGATAGATTTTTTTTCTAAAAATGTGTACAATTCCTGGTCAAAAAATAATTTCACTGTCATTTCTCGGTTTTTCCCGCTCTCATACAATTCCGGGCCATTTCCCGGTTTTCCGGTCCAACGGCCACCCTGTAAAAAACAAATGAAATTATTTTGTGGAGCGACCCTATTAGGTAAATTATCATCTACTGAATTTCTATGGTCTATGGCATTTGGCAAACATAGCTATTTACTTCACAATTTATCAGTATTAATTTTTCGCTGACTTCGATTATCGGGACTAAGATTTCATTATTTTCTTTTCTCGTAATTCTAAACAAATGTCGCATTATTTAATCGGGAACTATAATTAAGTGAACCGCTGACAAATAGCACATCGTATCAGTTTTAATAATGTCTCGAACCTGAATTACTTCATCAAAAACTAATTTGAAAACAGTATTGTTCCGTTTAGTAGAGAAACTATTCTGTGTGCTTGTGTATACTCGACCATTATAAATAAATTTTTTGAAAGATTCACCTACAATTATTTGATTGTTTGTGGGATTCCACAAAATGTGACACTATAAGGACTTCCTGAAACATAGGTCGACAGTGGACGATACGACAAAATTGGCTGACACTATTGTCTAGCCGTTTCAGAGTTAAAGATAACTCTTGAAGTTTCAAACTTCAAGTTCAAAATATCTGAAGACTTAACACCCATTTGCTGCTCTGGTTCTTTAGAACCTCAAACAAACTGCTTGATCACATGTAAATGACTTTCGAAACAGAAAGCAGCAGTTGCCCAGAGAGGACGAACGGATTCGAAAATATGCCCAGTAGGCAAACAAAATTAAGGATGTCCTAGACACGTCTTCGAGACATCCCTAAGACTTATTTTGGAATATGTCTTTTGGAAATTCTAGGGATGCTCTTAAGACGTATAATGTCTGACATTGGACGACCTAGGAACGTCCCAAGGACGTTCTTGGGATGTTCATGGGTTTGTGCCCACTAGGTGCAATAATACGTGCACATTGAAAGTCATTTGTTCTACCTAATGGAGAATCTCAAATTCCCCAACAAAATGTATCATATCCATTTCGTAACGAACTGATTCTTCATCTGTGATTTCCGTCTGTAAGAGGGTGAAAGTAGTATTAACAAGTAAGGCGAAATGCTGTAAACATTGCTTTACACGAAAACCCTCGCAGAACTCGTGATTTTCGAGAACCGTTTCTATCGTATTCATAATTAAATTTATGTATTGTACATCCCTGGTGGATAAGAAACGAAATTTAACCCATATGTCCCAAAGCTGTTCAACTACACCGAGAGGAATATTATGCAGATATTCTAGTGGACAGGTCTAAACCATGCCGAAAAACTGAATAATATTTAGCAAACTAGATGCACTCTTGACTCAGTTTATGAAACTTTCACGAACGTTTTTAGGATTGCGCATCGCCAGCAGACGTTGCTGAACGTTAAAAACATCTTCTACATGAGAATCATGTGATCTAAGACTGAAGTCCGAATCAAAGGGATATCTCACACAGTTACGATAAAATTCCTTTGGATAACACCATCTACTACCAACTCTATATTGAAGAATAGGTCGAGCAACGGAATCAATGATTCCAAAAAGAATTTTTAAAGTAAAAGATATGCGAATATTACCTATGTTATTAGCGAGGTTTTGTCCTCTATACAACTGCAATAGTGCAAATTTAATATCCCTGAGTCTAGATAAACGCTCTAGTTGATATTGCACGTCTACCATTAATATGTATTTTCCTTTTCAGATGGAAAAGTTACATACAGAACCACATTTATCACAAAGGCCTTCAGGATTTATTACTTTTTTCTGTTTGTGCCGATTGTGGAGTACTTTTTTACAAGCAGGGCAATAAAATCCGAATGTCAATTTATCATCGGAAGCGTCAAGAATGCGAGAAATTACGTAATTCGATAAATTAAGAGTAGCGAAATCAGGGCCCGCGCACACTTTGAACAAATTGACCAAAGCTAAGCGCGCTTCTAGTGAAAGGCCAAATCTTAAACTAAATCGTGTAGCCATACCTATTGCATCTCGAACAGTAATACCTGATTCAGGAAAGAAAATCCTCCTTTCCCAAAGATACCTTGGTCCAGGAACTCCATCGTCGAGGTCACTGTCAGCAAATTCTTGTTAGAAATGGTCTTGGTTGTTCGCTTCATTGTTGACTTCCTCATTCATTGGATCAAACTCCCCTTTGCTATCGACAATGGATACCAAACAGCTGAACCCTGCTTCGTAATTGACATCGTGCAAAGGATCTTCCTCCGATTGGTCATCGCGGTCACTTTCTCTTCTTGAGCTCGCTGATGATATTGGAATAGTCCACCCTCACCTAATGCACGTATCTATTTTGCATAATTCTAAGCTTGTTGCCTGCAAATTAGGTAAATCGAAAATAGTGAACGTTGCTCAGATGCAACAGTGGTCATTAAAGGTTTAACCAATTCCAAATAAATCATTCAATAATTTTAAGGTTCAAATGTCATTCGTTTGGAAAATCGTCTTTGAATAGTGACTTAACATATATTTAAAAAATTTTTTAAACAATAACAACTTATTCTCGAGATAAGGGC
Source organism: Andricus quercustozae (assembly GCA_932072015.1). NCBI lineage: Eukaryota > Metazoa > Arthropoda > Insecta > Hymenoptera > Cynipidae > Andricus > Andricus quercustozae. The sequence goes on from CAKNWU010272986.1 coordinate 8,248, forward strand.
AGGCTAAACAATATTGGAAAATACGTGACAGTAGATAGGAAAATTAGTGAAATTCTTGTTCAGGATAACGCATGAATAATTTTAAACGTAATATTTACCTCTTCGATCATGTTGAAGTACGGTTTGTGGATTTTACAACGACGATACGGCACATTGCCTCCATGCGGCATCAGTTTGAGAAGATACCATGCTTTGCTTGTACCCAGGACGTATAAATTTTCTATAACATTTTCTTCGGTCTTCATGATTATGATCTTCATCCATTTCTCGACTTTCAATTTTAAACATATCACACAGTTAATTCTTTTAATCGCCATAAATGCCTTTAAAATAATTGTCACCATTTTAAAACTTTGTGCAAATATACACACTGTAAATAAATATTTCAAAGAAGTTAAAAAGCAAAAATGTGAGGTATAAAACACTTATATTGAGAGATAATATTATAATATTTAATTTCAATGACTCATAGATATCTGTTGTGGGCACTTAATTGTTCTGACATATTTCATAATAATAAAAGTGAGGTTATACCGACAAATCTAATTCGTTTTACATTGTGTAAGAAATGTTTCATTATTTGTAACATATCCCAGTGGGCACACAAGTCCTAAAGTTGTCCTATAGACGTCTTATAGCATACGTCTTGAGGACGTCCTGAGGACCTGTTAAAGACATGAAAAGATCCAAAGGATGTCTTCCCTTCTAGAAATAATCAATTGAACACGATTCAGAACGATTCACAGTTGTCAAAACTTCAATCGTTTCCAATTGTTCCTAATCGGTGTACCATTTGTTAATCGATTTCAATTATTTTCTATTGTGTATGGAGGTTAGTTTTCCATTCCTAATGTTTCTAATTGTTTTCAATCGGGGCGGCAATATAGGTGGCGACCGGCGTTTGTTTTCTCTGACGAAAAAAAAACCTAAAATAGAACACATTTTTCTTCGCTTCCTCGGGGTGTGTTGGGCATTTTTTATATCTTTTTGGACAGTTTTTAAGTATTTTTAAGCTTATAAAGTGATATACATTGATGGCTTTCGAAATTCGCAACAATTTACTACTATAACCAGTGGCTAGAAGGAAGTCGACGGGGAGAGAAGGAAATAATTTCCGAATACGATTTCAGACAGAAAAAAATCTTGAATTTCGAAATGCAGAAAGAAAAGACACATTTTCTATAGTCTTATTTTTAGCAATTAAAAATTCAGTGAAGTAGGTAAGAAAATTGTTTTGGAGAATATCCTTTTTGTATAGTAGAAGAAATCCTGTGCACATTATACCAGGGAAAAAAAATTTTAGGAGCCATGTCAGACCATTAATTGTATAATTAAATGATAAATTTTCTTGTTCTAGGCCTGATAATATGTTGAAACAAATTTATTTTTGTTTTATCAATTTTAGGGGTTATTCCTCTATAAATAACAAATACTTTCTAGAGATGAAAGAATTTATTAACCGAAAATTTGTATTTATTACAAATTGAAAATTAACCAAATTCATGTTCAGACCTAATACGGCCTAGCGCTTTCAGCTCGCGAAAATGATTACAAAACAATTATTTAATTTTTTTAATTAACATATTGCTTAAATTGTGTTGCTTCGAAAAAATTAAATAAACGTTTTCAAATAATTCCCGCGAGGCGAAAGTGCTGCCATCAAACTGCCGCTTCATAAACTCAAAATCCTACTACCGATTGGCCCAATTGGGAACGATTGAAACTTTGCAACGCTCAAACGTTTCCAATCGTGCACACACGATTAAGAAACACGATTAGAAACAATTCAAAATTCTTTCTATCGTTCTGAATTGTTTTCAATTAATTATTTCTACAAGGGTTAAGGACGTCAAATGGCATGACATAGAGGTACATTCTAAGGACGTCTTTAGGATGTCCCGGTGCCCACTGGGTATACTGTCAATGAATATATACCAGTAAATTATTGTAGGTACATTCTTTTTCATCGGACAATAACGAATGAAATTGATTATAAGGAATGTGACGTATTATGTATATCTTTTATTTTTGAGGTTATGTGGATATGCTTTTTCATCACAACATTCGCACCGGTAACAAAATTAAATATCTGGGTATGAAGGAAGGAAATTTTGGAAATGTACTTACGTTTAAATGTTATTTATTTCCTCTTTGGTAAGAACCCAGTGGGCACACAAGTCCTAAAGTTGTCTTAGACGTTTTGTGGCGTACGTCTTGAGGACGTCCTGAGGACCTTTTAAAGACATGAAAAGATCCAAAGCATGTCTTAAGGACGTCAAATGGCATGACATAGAGGTACATTCTAAGGACGCCTTTAGGATGTCCCGTTGCCCACCGGGAATAAACCCAGTGGGCACAACACCATGAACAGGAATATTCATGTGGGACAGATATATTTTTGCGAGTGTCCCTCCTGCTCAGGAACCTGTACAGGATCCTTCATAGATACTTTTTTCAAATGTGTCCCACCTGCACAGGATCCTCCGTAGGGAATTTCTTGCAGCAACATCTACGATAATGCAGGAACCTGTACAGGTATTTGAATACCCAGTTTCCTTTGGAGTTTCCTGCACAGGTTCCCTCGCCGGATCCGCTGCAGGAAACGTTGTACCAGGAACCTGCGCAGTGGGCACCGGAACATCCTAAAGACATCCTTAAAATGTACCTCTATGTCATACCTCGTGAAAAGAAAGATCATCTTAAGACTACAGTATAGGCAGGTATAGGCTTGTCTTAAAGTGATCTTAAACTGATCTTTTCTGGTCCCCAGAAGACCACAGCCCTTTTGTCCCAGCCGGCAGTTAAAACCCCCAATATCCATAAATATAACGGAAATTGGTTGAAGCCTGTAGATTTCATAAATGCTCATAAATCAGCCCAGCTGCCCTTATTTCAGAGAGAAGGGAGAGGGGGAGGTCTATTTCAATGTCACAAAAATGATGCAGGTGTAGGCTGAAGGATACAGCCAGATAAGGATTTATGAAACTTTTGCGAGTGCTACATGATAAATATTGGAAAAAAAATCAAATGTATTTTATAATCTTTACAAGGTAGAAATGGCACTTTTTACTTATTCACAAAATGTCTTTTATTAGAATTCGTGTCTCATTGACAGAGGGTCTACCACGTGGCTCGGTGTTGCCACCTACGATTAGTTTTGCAGCATAAACCTTATATTGCCTACTTTTTTTCTCACAAACTCTTCACGAAATTCAAGAGCTTTTTCGAACAAAACGTCCACGCTTTAATATGAAATTCTGAGAGTCATCAGAGTCAGAATCAAACGCAGCAGCTGCAAACCGCAGCGCTATTGATGTAAGTATTTATTAGCTATAAAAAATGTACCTGAAAAACTGGACGTTCAGATTAAATAAATATTGTTCCCACTTCTATATTTCAACTTAAAATAGTCTTTAACTGGAAATAGAAGTAGGTGTATGATTATATAAGTTGCTTTTTCACTATATTTTCCTTAAATGCAAATGAACCAATGCTATTTATTAAAACTGTTTCTAAATTTGAAAAAGCTTTCAATAACAAAATTATTCCGTTTGAACGTTCAGAACTTCATGAACTTCAATAAAAAGTAATATTACTGAAAGGGTCGTTGCCAAAAAGTGCTGAAAAGT
>CAKNWU010273032.1:0-16208 GCA_932072015.1 Andricus quercustozae
GCACTATAAAATAATAACTAACTTTTTTTCTTTTCAGGAAATGTATTTGTGATAGCAGCAATTCTGAAGGAAAGGAATTTGCAGTCAGTGGCAAATTACTTAATAGTGAGTTTGGCCGTTGCAGACCTAATGGTTGCCTGTCTTGTCATGCCTCTGGGAGCTGTTTACGAGGTATGCAAATGACAATGTTACACCATTCAGCTACAAATTCAGATACTAAATCAGAGTTATATACTTATACATATGTTAAAACTAATTTACTTTTGAGCAAGTGCATTTTTTTTGCACATATCAACAATTGGTAAATTATTGTAACAATCCTATCCACAAATCAGAGTTAATACATTAATTCGTTAATTATTCAAATAATCTCAGATTTAATAAGATCCAAAGTTCAAATTATTTGACCCAGATTTAAACCGAAAATTTAATCGATAATTGCAAAGAAGATTTGGTTGAAGACATTTTCATTTGATTCTTTATTTTGATGAAGAAAATAAAGTTGGGTGTAAAATCTTCCCTTTTTAGCAAACCGAGTTGCAAGCGCACGATTCACATTTCCTTGAAAGTGCCTCAGAGCTTCTTTCATTTGTACTTCCATTCTCTTCATATTTAGTTTTTATTTGCACTATTTGTATGTATGTGTGTGTAGCTGCAGGATATCCCGGGATCCATTTGTTCAAAGTGTGGATATTGTAGGCACTTCTGTATGCCAAGTGTAGTCCCATAGGGTGTAAGACAAATAAAGTGCGTTCGGGTAGACGTTGAGAGAATTAATTAATTGTTCAACATTCGCTGGGTTTTTACGAGCAGAGGAATTGTTTAACTACAAGAACAGTATTACATCTCTATTGGTAAGTTCTATCATGTTAATGTGACCGTTTATTAGTACATATATAATTATGTGAGTTTGACATCTTATAAAATTTTGTTCAACATGAAATTATTCCTATTGATTTTCAAGTGATTAATTTCGTACCGTAGATTAAAATAATCATGGAGAATAGACATATCTTTTCTCCATGATTATAATCATTAAATTTGGAAAATCATTATGGAAAACTGGAAATTTCCAGTTAGAAAGCATATAATTTTCAACGTTTTTAGAATAATTTAACTTTAAAGGTACGTAATATTCAAAATTCTTCAATGCGTAACGGTGAAAATGACAGTGATTTTTTTTGGACAGAAACCACATTTTTCAGTATAAAAATCTATCTAATCACTGTGAGTGTCATTTGATACTACATGATATGATACTTATTAATCATAATTATATTTGCATACAAAATTCTTAAAGAATCAAACAAATATTGCGTTAAAAGTATTTGTTTAAAATCTCATTCTTTTAATAGTAATAAAAATATTGGTAATTCAAAACCAGATAACTGACTCTCTGTACCTGTCTCACATTGCCTAACCTCGTATGTTTTTTTACCTTTTTCTGATCATATTCCTCTTCCTAAAAGTCTTTAAATACAGTAAAATAATAAAATACTTGTGTTTTCAAAAAAAAGCTCTAGAATAAAAATATTTGCCACTTTCTCCCGCACCAAACTATCAATTAAATTCCAACCTGAAATCTTAAATCTTCATTTTCTACCAAAGGCAACTTTTACAAGTTTTTTTTCAATTAACTTTTTACCATGCGATCAGAAACGATATTTTTTGAAATAATTATCGTTTATTTATAAAGAAGTGTATACCTTTCTTCTTTTTATAGACCTTTCGGAAAAAAATCGTCTGCTATAGTTTGATACCTTCACACTAAATCTTTATTTTGCCGGAACAGAATCATACTTTTGGATGAAAACTTTTTTATTCCTATTAAGCTTCTGCATATCTCAGCAGCAAGTTTTTATAATTATTTTTAAATAAAAAATTGATTTGTAGTTGCTATCCAAAGATGATTTTCTAACCCCATTACATTATAACCTTAAAATGTTTGAATTATTTACTCGGCGTTGGTTAACTTCTTCTAATTAAAATCATTTTCTCCTAATTTAGCAACTTGATATCTTTGGAGAATGTTTTTATTTTTTCTTTAAACTGAAAATTGCACTTTTTATCGTGATCCGCAACGGAGCCTGTTTTTAATCATACCAAAGAACTATTTCAGCCTTATTTCAGAAACATTTTTGTTTGAGAATAAACGTTTGTTTTATCTTTAAATAGTGATTTAGATTATGCAGAATCTTATTGCGCTCTCCTGAAAAATTGTGATTTTGTTGGTTATCTATTTCTGTACAGCAACCCTTGAATTATAAAACAGTTTAATTTTTGAGGTCTTCAAACTAGAGATTTTTTTCTTCAAATGCAAAGAGATCAAAAATAAATTTGACTTTCTTGAATTAAGGGTTTTTATTTCATTTTTTTATTGAGAGAAAATGTTAGTTTTTTTACCTTAAATACCTTTAGGTTAAAAAACAATTTATTATTTATTCGTAAAAAAAATTTAGTAGGTTTTAAGCGCATATTTTATTCTTCGAGGAATTATAACTCATTTAATATTATGTATAAAAATGTTCTTTTCACTACAGTTACGCTAGGGTTCTTCATGCTCTGTCTGTTAAACATAAGCATTGTTAATGACCTGGAAAAACGTTTTATAACCGGGAAATTACCAGAAATTTTTTTTTTTTTTTAGAAGCCACCCTGAAATACTTTATATTTATATTGAGAATTTTACTGACAAAGTTGAACAACAATTTGTAATTGATAGCCCTAATGATTGGACCATTTTAAGTTAAAATCTTCCCGAATCGATAATAGTTGCAAATTCAAAGATAAAAAATGGCACGACAATTTCACTTTTAAATCTTTCCAAATTGCATATTTTATATTGAAAGCCTCGACTTTATATTTATTACGTGATATTTAAATATTTTTAATTGTTTCGTTTCAGTCTTAGTCAGTTTTAAATTTAATAATTTTGGATTTAAATATACTAAATTGTTCGTTTTCAACTTTCAAAATTGTTTGGTTTGTTAAATTCTTAGAAATCGTGGAATATCAAATTGAAATACTTAGTAGTTGCACAATTTTTTGTTTAAGGGAATTGTAGGTAAACATTTTTACATTAAATTCCTATAGAATAAATTGAAAACAATTAAAAATTAAAGAACACAATCCTTCAAATTCATGCCTTAAAAATTACATGATTTTAGAACTATGCTTTGAAAGGGAATTATTTTTTGTTATTATAGCGATCTTTTTTTGTAATACTTTTTTAATTTTTAATTTTTAATGAAATATCTTAAAATTTTCCGATTTTTAGTTGAAGATTAAAAAGAATGAGTAAGTTTAAAATGAAAAATATTTGTTTGGAAGATTTCAAGAAGGAATAGTGATTCTAAATGAAGTATTATAAATTAAACGAATTAAAATTAAAAGGTTAAGAATTGTGTTTTGTTTAAAAACAAACTGAATGAAAATAGTTTTATCTGAAAATGATACCTCTCTAATTGAATAATTTCTTTAATTTTGACTGGTGAATTTGTTTTGATCTCAGAAAAATCTTTCTAGCTTGGATATGTTCAATTTAGTTTTTAATTTTAAATTCCCAACTTTTAGTGGTTTTGAATTAAAAATTATTTATATTCAAGAGTTTTGATTATTTCATTTCCTTTTAATTTTAAATGATCCAATTTTTTTAAATTCCAATGTGAAATTATTCAATTTAAAACATTTTTACATTAGCCTATTATGGACATTTTAATCGGAAATCATTAAATTTCGATATTCTTCAATTCAAAATTAATTTTTAAATTTTGAATTCTTTGAATGAGAAATGATACAATTCAACTGTTTTCTAATAAAATCGTTCAATTTGAAAAATTTATAGATTACAATTTTTCAATTTTGAGAGCTTTTGATTAGAAATTAGTCAATTTCAAACACTTTCAATTTTAATTTAGAATGATTTTATTTAGAAATGATACAAGTTAAATTCCTTTTAATTCTATCGAAATATTGACTTTTTCCAAATTTCAATCAATCTAAAATTGTTTGATTTGGAACGTTTTCAATTCAAAATAGATGATTTTTTCAATTTTCGAAGCTTTTCATTCGAAATTAATAATTATTGTTTTAAAAAATTGAAAAACTCTTAATATTTGAAAAAAAATTAATAATAGCAATAAAATCTTTATAATGAGTTAATTGTTTAATAATAACTCATCTCTTCAGAAATTTATATTGAATTAATTTTTTCTTTCTATGGATTTAAAAGTCTGAAATCATTCGAACCAAACGATCAATTCTCTAAATTTCAAAATTTCTGGACTTTTTCTGATGAACATTTAAAATAACATCCACATCTTCCCCGATGAGATAATTCTCGAATATTTTTCCGTAATATTTGCCTTACCCGATAAAAAGTATGATATGCAAACCGGAAGTACATTATCTCAATTATCTATCAGTTAAATCAACCGATTCTAAATTCAATCTTGACCTACTTTATTGGAATTCAATAACTAACTTTTAAGACTCACCAAACCTCGTTAGTTTTCACAAAGTGGATCCCAGTTCTGCGCTGATGAAAAATCTGACTAGAGAACTTTGAAAGTATAAACAGTAGGTGAGAGTTCAGAGTTAATTGGTTATTCACGAATTGATATTAGAGCTCTTGAAACTAGTTGACCTTGAAGTCAATAATAGAATATATAATACTATGCAAGAGGCGTTAATTGGTAGATACAAAAATGGAAAGTCTGGTCTCCACTTTTTTAAATGCAACCGATCCTGAATCGAACGAGAACGATGAATTATTAGGACGAGTGAAACGAGCAAAAAAAAAGTGATAGAAAGAATTATTTATCATTCTTTCCTACCTCAATAAGCCGCAGCTGGGTAATATCGAGAGCTATATTTCACGTTAATCGATCTCCGATAGACTATGCTACAAGGCTACTCAGCTTAGCTGTCATTATGACTATTACCGATATAATTTACGAGTTTAATTTTTTTAATACCATGTTCTATTACCGGGTAATGTCGTTTGATTAGAGCGACGTGAATTGTTCATTGTTTTGGCAGATTGACAATAAATGTCAATCATGGTTTTCTTCTATATGCAGTAGAGTGATGGACCATAAATTTCAGAATTTATATATATATATATATATATATATATATTGATTTTTTATTTATTTTTATAGTGGCCAAAAAAGGATTACTTTCAATTGCATCACCATTAAAAACTAAAATGTGATCGTCATGCTACAAAATTGGTTTAGGTGATAAATTTATAGTCTATTTTCCTGTCACAGTTTTTATTACGTTTCAAACTGTCTTCCTGAACTTTGCTCCATTTTCCTGGAACCATCTGCTCGAATCAGCATTTCTTGCGAAGTAACTTCTGGTCACGCTAATGCACAAGTTTTCCTGTGACTCGATGGACAGCATGTCGAAGTACCCATTTTTTCAAAACAAAAAATAGTTCAATAATCTAAATGTCAGAGAAAATTACAAAAAAATTTCCATATAGTCGGAAACAAAGTTTTTATTAAAGAAATGTATTCTTTGTGTGCGAGGAATAATCTAACAATTTTTTTGATTACTTAACTTTGTTTTGTGATGATAAAATGAAAACAATTAAATTTTACTTGAAAAGTCAACAATATTTGATAACTACCATTTAGAGTTTAAAAAATGAAATTAAAGAAGGATTGCAATCGTAAAAATAATAAAATATGAAAGTTACAAAATTAGTGATTGTTAAGTTTATTATCTGGTTTTGTATATTTTGAGTTCTTCTAAGATCTTTTCATCCGAGCTCTTTAGCACTTTAATATTTTCAGTCATTCGCTGAACATTTGCTCCTGTGGATTTTACATTCTCTTGAACTGATATTAAGAGAGATTTTAACTCTTCGTTGGTCGCCATAACTATCAAATTATCTCTGACTTTACACTTCAAACACACACAAAATTTTAACTTTATTATAGTATATATTATAAGTTCATATTAGTCACTTATTAAGTTTCTAACGCTGACATGTCTTCTAATTGATAAAAAATGCATATAGAAATAGTATTAGTAGAAAATCTAGGCGAAGTTAATTGATAACAGACGTAAACTTAGAACCATGTTTCGTGATTATGTAAATGTCACTATTGAGATAATATGTTATCAATTAATATCCGGAAGGTGGTTAGCAGCAGATAAAAATCAGGAAAAAAAGATAACCAGTAAGAAAATAAATGCTTGTGCAATTTAAAAATGAAGAGAATTCAAATCGCGTAGGCTCAAAATTAAAACGATTCATATTTATTTTAAACTCTGTTGAAATTTATCAATTCAAATTTAACCTTTGAAAGTTGAATAATTTTCACATATTGATTTCAAAATGGTTTCCAAATTTTCTACAATCATTCTTATATCAGTTATATTTTTGAAGGTTCCAAATTTGAAAAATCGTATTTTATTTTGGAATTACTATAAAAAGATTAGGAAAAGGTTTCCAGTAGTAAAATCGGTTTTTTACCAGACGATCTGTTCAATCGATTCAATACTTAATTCATACAGTAAAAATACTGTATTTATAATTAAATTAAATTATATAAATAATGTATATAGATAATTGAATAATTATAACGCAGTGAAGAAATAGTATTTGTTTGGTTATTTAATAAATTATAATAATTTAGAATTTGCAGTTCTAACAAATATTTTTTTAATGATATTCAGTGTGAAATTCTTTACGTTAAATTTAAATTTGATCAATTCGAAGTTCTTTTGAATCAAATTTGTAATACATCAAATTTGTAAGACTTCATATTTCAAATACTTGAATTTTGAGTCTTTTATTTAAGGTGTGCTTTTCTTATTTTTTTAAATAAAAGGCTTTTTATTTTTCCTAGTGGTAACTTGCGCTTCTAAGCCAGTTTTAAGAAAAATGTTATACAACATTTGCATGGAATTCATATGGATCCCACCGATAACGTTCTTGAGTCAAGAACGTCATGGTCGGTTACGAGAGCCATTAAAAGATTCTTTCCTACAATCCATGTGAATTGCTTGAGAATTTTAAAACACTTTTTCTCAAAACTGGCTAAAAAGCGTATCATTTTGCTTGGGCAAATAAGTCTCATAGCAATAATTTTCATTTTAAAAAATTACGAATCGAACCAAAAAACGTTCGGTTGGGCCTCCTCTTGTAAGATCGTTTTCTGTACTTCAAATTGGAAATCACAAAAATCGTGTAGAATTTAAAAAAATTTTGGTCAATTTTTTATTTTCGAAATTTCTAACTGTACAAAGATGTAAATTATTGAAATCAATGAAAAAAATATTTTAAATTCTATTTCAGTTGCCATCAAATTTTGTAGTGAAATTAATATTTCGACAACATCGTAGAAAAGTAGTAGATAATAGAGAGTCAGATATTTAAGTATATTCTTTCTTACAACCCATTATTTTATGTATACATCATTTGTCGATATGAAGATAGTGAAGCCATGAAAGCGGAACTGGATAATTTTCTTATCACCTCCTCTTTTTACTGCACGAAACTGTGAAAAACGAGGATGATAGAAAAATAATGCATTCACTAATTCACCTTTGCATAATAAAGTGCATGCTTTATTGCTTGGCCCGTTAATTGTGCTTTGTTCAAGGAAGGTTATGACCGAGTATACGATTTTACCGTCTATCCTCGTAGCTTAATTTCATCGCTTAGTACGGCTCATGTCTGGCACCCACATCACGTCTCTGGTCCACGTGCTCCTTATATCAGGTCAACGATATAGAATGAGCCTTCGATAGTTCGATTGCACAATATAAGACATAATAAAAATATTATGCGATGACAAAGCATGCTCTCTGCAACCTATACTATTTTTAAGAATTTATACTATCTATGTAAAAAAAACAAGTGTGGGAAAATAAAATTCTAATGTTTTCATTAGCGTTTTCCACTAAAGAAACTATCCACCCTTGTCTAAAATCTTTTCCATGCAATTAAACTTTTCTAATGTTCAATAAAAATTTCGTTATTTTCAAGGTTATTTGAAGCCGGAGATAAATTTTCTATTCCAGCAAGTTTTATCATCAACTAGAGAGAATAACAATGCATTCAAGATGAATTACAACTGATTTAACAATCCATTGGCGGCAAAATCTGCCAGAATAGACAATTAAAATTCCGTAAGATTTGTCGGAATAGAAAATTAAAATTCGGCAAAATTTGCCGGAAGAGTAAAACCGTTTCTGATTCTCTCCTAATTACATGTATAATTATTTATAAAACTGAAAAATCTTGTAAGTATTTATTTAAAAGCCTAGAATGCCTTTTTCTATCCTTAGTCTTGGTTTGAGTAAATAAAGGGCTACTGAAAAGGGGATAGACTCGGGGGTAGATGTATGTTTCAACTCACCTCAACCAATTTTCCACTATCGCGCCTTTGAAAACACGCCCTTTTCTACCCTTGGTCTGGCTAAAACTGGGGCTACTGGAAAGGGAAAATAGATATATTTCTACTGAACCCAACCCTTTGGCAATTATCGCACCTTTAACAAGCACGCTTATCTTCACTTAAACCCTTACTTTTCATATTTTTTAAAATAATTCATGTAAAATGTTATCTTAAGAAATGGTTTACCAAGCAATATTTGTTTTTTATGATCGCTTCAAAAGAAAAATTTCCCGGAATATAAAATTAAAATCCAGCAAAATTTTCTGGAAGAGAAAATTAAAATACGGCAGGATTTGCCGGAATAAAATACACTAAGTATATTTAATTTGGAAGAAATAATTTTGTATAGAACTTTATATTTTTAATGTTTCCTTCAGTTATATGGATAAAACTACAAAGAAGATTTACTTCTCATTTCTTGCACTGCTCATCATTTTTTGTAGAAAAAATTGTCTTTCTATTTATCGCAAAAACTTTTCCACAAGGGATGAAATTTTTCTTCACTGTCCAAAGATAATAAAAAACATTTACGTAAAATGTTCTCTACAATTTTCACAATATATAAATTACAACCATTAAGATTGAGAGACAATGAATTCAGCTTTCGTATCCAATAACAGTGATTGTCTTCTGAAAGTAAAATAGGCGCAGTGTCGCTGATTCAGGCTGATGTCAGCACGAAGCAGAAAAGCAAGGAACGCTAAAGCATGCCGTAAAAAATGTAAATCCTCTCCCCCTTATCCCGCACTCTCTTAAATCCAAATAAAGCATGGAAAAGGAATCACCTTTATTTAAAAGAAAACTTCTGATAAAACCGCAGAAAAAAATCTCAGTTCAATTACATCCAGGTGAAAATATCTAGATAGATAAAAGGTTCACTTTCAAGATGAAAAATATTTTACCTCTATAGTCTATATACAAAATCTCCAGAAGAAAGAAATCAAAACACAATTTTCTGTGAAATAACTAAAGGATTGGTTGTTTCTTTATTTTAAAAATAAATGAAGGCGCTCTTTTTCTTTTTCTTGTTTGGGTTGAAAATGGAAGGAAAAGCACGATCCTTCCTTCACGCACGAGTAATCCCTGCATTATTTATGTTTACGGAATTTAATGCAATAAAGTTTTGCGAGGGTGAGAATTGTGGAAATAGGTGGAAAATACGTCCTTATCTGATTTTCGTTGGTTCCCAAGGGAAGAACGCTTTTTCTTGCCACCCTTTTCCTATACTGGTTGTGAAAATCCTCATCCTCTCTTCCATCACACACCACGCTCTGAGGACCATTGGTTTTCTCACACAACCTGACAACCGACCATAAGTCTAATGCCCTGCGGGTGAGTACCAAACTGGTCGCATCAACCCTATATTACTTGACTAGCATGCACATCCTGCAGGGGTGCCGAAAATCTGAACGAATCGATTGGCTTTGTTTCCATGCTGTTCTCTCAAAGGCATCTTGAAAGGAGATGAGAAAACAGTTTATTAGACTCAGTCGATCAATAGGGTGTTAATTAATAGAATAAATACCACACTTTTATAGTCTTCAATCATGATACTGTCTGCAGGGAGAATATTGTGCAGTTGGGTACAAGGTGGAACATATAAAGGAACTAACTTCGAATGAAACGGTGGTGTTATTATGAGTCCTTGGGTTTACCATAACTTCATGGAAATTTATATATTTCCGGTTTAAAATTAGATTTTAAAAGAAAAAAATATATATTTACCTATTTCAAAGAGAACCAAGTACACGGTGTACGATTAAGGTTTTAACAAAATTTTACTAGACTAAATTTTAATTTATATTAATTCAATTTTAATTTATTCACACAGAAAAAACTAATTGTAAATTTTGTTGCAGGTATGTTCGTTCTGTAAGTGACATAACGAATAAAGTAGAGTGGTCCAAAAAAAACTTAGTTTAAATTTCTTTTGGAATAATGGCTCATTTTGTATGATTCAGAAAAAAAGAAAATGCGTATTTTTTCTATCAGACAATGTCTAGGGGTTCCGACCACCTCTTCAATTTTCCCATTACATTGATGTTTGTTTTAAAACCCTTCCAACCTCTTCCTACATGCCCCAAAAATCACCCTTTAAATGAGGATCAAGTATTTTGCAGTAAATTGGTCATATATATTATTTATATGCAGGTCTTATTTTATGACATAATTTTTATTTGCTTAAACAATACTTTTTCACATTTTTTCGCGAATTATATGTACCCTCACAACAAGATAAGCTAATTAGACAACATAAAATATCAGTAACGTCGATTAAATTTGTGGTTAATTGTTTAAATAATTTTTCATTTTTGAACAGTAACTTTTAAATGGAATCAGACATAAAAGTGTATTTTTTTACAAACTTTCAACAAACTCAACAGAATTGTGGTATGTGCAACAAAATTCATTAGATTCTTCCATGATGACATTTTTCATTATCTAACCATCATTGTTTGAACAATTTCAATTTGTTTAAACAATTTTTTGAAAAAATGTTCACTTTTTTGAATGACCTGGACTAATTAGTTAATCCTTCGTATTAATTTTCGTTTCGAATGAAATAGTTCAAGTTACAGCAAAGTGGGGAATTTTTTTTATATTTTGGCGAAAAATTGTTTTAGCCGATGACAATTGATTAAAAAATGATGGTTAAGTAGTGTAGAGTGTTAACATAGAAGGATCTAATGAAGTTTGTTGAAATATTAGTAAAAAAGACTGCATTTTTCTGCATGATTTGAGTCAAAAGTTACATTTCAACAATGAAAAATGATTTAAATAATTTAAAATAAAGTAAATCGATCATGTTAATGTTTTAATTAAACCATCCAATTTATATAGCTCAGAGATGGTGTACATTTTTCATATTTTGTTATGAAAGGTTTGAACACATGAAAATTGTGTAAAAAATTGTGGATAGGTTGTAAGAATACCAGCCATACCAGAATTATTTCAACTTTGTTGACAACTTTGCGAAAAACTACATTTTTCTGCCTTATTCTAATCAAAAGTTATATTTGAATATGTAATAGAAAATCGTGTAGAGAATAAACAACAAATAGAATCGACCGTAGTGATTTCTTATATTGTCTCATTAGTTTACATCGTTGTGAAGTTACCGATAATGTTCAAACAATTGTGAAAAAATATTATGTAAACAAATAAAAGTTGTTTAACCAATTCATAATTAATCAAAAGTACATGAAAGTTTTTAATTTGACCATTAAAAATGATATGTGATTTGTGCTTTTTGGGGAATGCATGAAGGGGTTGGGGGAGTAAAAAAAAAATCAGTGCATACGTTACATTCGGGGAAGTTATTTTTTTATTATCCATTAAGGCATTTCCCTTTCGGGGTAGGCGTGACTCGCTCGGTGAGGAAAGGAGTAATGTGAGGAAGGAGGAATACATTTTTTAGATTGATCTAGAATTCTCGTATTATTTATTTAAATAAGACGTCCGTTCCGCAATGCTGCTCCGACTCAGGTTGCTGATGATTTTAAGAATTCCGTTTAATTTGCACTCGTTTTATGGAAATGTACGGTTTTCAGTCTCATCTTGGTAAAAATGTGTGTTTCTCCATGTATTTTCAATGGGAAAATTGAGGGGGTGGGCGGAATCCCTAAACCTAGAGCGCGCGACTGTTGGTTCTCGCGCTTCGCGCTTGATAATGTATTTACCTAGCGCTACGCGCTCGGCCTTTGTATTTCCCCCATATTTTTGCACAGACCTTTTGAAAAAAGGTCAAAGCATCGACATTTGTAATATGGTGTTTGTGAAATCTCTTTTGTTAAAGCTCCTTCGGCTTCAGCGAACACATTTTTATCAAATTATGTTCAACACTTTTATATCAAATGTATATTACATTTATTTCTGTACCTCGGCCTGGGATTGTTTATTCAGATATTGCAAAATAAAGCAAAGATTTTATTTATCATGATTACTTTAATATTCGTTCCTTATTTCGCATTGAATTTTATTCTCAGCTCGCTGAAAAGTGTATCATTTCAATAAATCTATATTATTACAATTCATAATATGCATTGGTATTGAAACTGACGTATTTTCATTGTCTTGTTTTTATAGTAAAAAAAGTGCGCATTCTATAAAAAAAAGTTGTATTCAACATTTTATTGCAACTTGTGTCGTTTTCCCATAAATTTAATTTGTTTATTTGCAATGCTATTTTTTACGATTTAAACTAAAAGTACGCATCCTTGCATAAAGTGGTTCTGAGCAAATTTATAGATATAATTTAGGCGACAAATTTGGTTAAATAAAATTTTATGGTGGCTTGTGTCTTTTTTTTTTTAAAGTGTTTTGTTGTTGTTATTTATAATATAATTTAGTCTTATTTTTTACGATTAAACAAAAACTACTCGTCCTATCCAAAAATTATTCACAACAAATTTGTAGATCCTTTTTGGGTGCAAAACTTTTGTTAAAATATTTTTTCTTACCTTGTATCGTTTGTTCAAAAATTAAATTTTTTTATTTGTAATGTTTTTTTTACGAATAGAACAAAAACTACGTGTCCTATAAAAAATTATTTATATCAAATTTCTAAATCATTTTTAGGTGCACTATTTTCCTTGACTCATCTTTTTTCGTACCTTGCATGTTTTGACCACAAAATGAATTTTTTGATTTCTCATTATTTTTTGTGCGACCAAAATTTCAATTTTCGATTTTTTAAGAAAATTCAAAAAATTGTTATAATAATCTTATACGAATTTCAAAATGCAACATTTTTCTCTTCTTGACCTCTTATTTTTTTGGACCACCCTAAATAGAGCTGTCATTTTCGAAATAAATGTGACAACTCTTTGAAATCGTCACGGTCGTCTTTAAAATTACAAGCCTGATCTACCCCATAACTCTGATCGATGAAGGTAGGGTGGCGTCCCATGATTGCAGAATGGCTTTGCGTTCTACGTAATGCATCAAATCACAAGACATTTCAGCCAATGATATTCTCCTAGGAATCTAGAGAAACACCTTCACTGGCTGAAATTTCTAGTGATTTGTAGCATTACGCGAGATGCAACGCCATTCTGCAATCATGGGAAGCCACCCTAAGTTAAAAATTACTCTTGCAACGTGGATAAAAGAAGAATAATTACCCGATATGATAGGTTCAAGATTACCCACATGGGGTAATTTTTGGTGCAGTTAATCTGTACGCCGAAATCCAGGTAAAGATTACCCTTAATTTTTTCTTCATTTTCAAATTAATTAATAATGTTAATAATCGTGTCATGACTTTAACACGAGTAGTTTTACGTTTACCATATGAATTCAGAGTATGACGAGCACGTGTTAAATAAAGAAATACATAAATAAATATAAGGTATACATAAAGTCAATAAAAATAGCATTCACGAACACTTCAAAGGCTAAATAACCATTTAACCCCGGAAGTACGTATTAAAAGGAAAGCAAGGATTTTCAGTTATTACAAACGGGTTCGATCGTGCGGCAAAAGTCGCTCCCTACGTGCGCACGTAAATTACACGACTCTGTAGCAGCAATTTCGTGTATAATCTACTTTATGTGTAATCCCCTTTAACGGTTTGGAATTTGATAATCCGATGGCCACAATAATTTCAATCCCAAAAATGATTTCGTCTTCAAATTACCTATTATTATTTTAAAACAGGATTACTTAAACACCAGAAAAACAACAAATAATTCAATATAAAAATGTGCACAAGCTTAAAATAACATGCAAAATAAATTGAGAATTCATTTAAGATAAAACTAGATTGTTCTTAATTATCTAGAAAAGAATACAGTGAACAAAGCTCTTTGCATATTTACGGAAGGAAAAATTTAACAAAAGTTAAAATTTGAAAGGTATTGATTACGCAAGGCAGAATTTAATCCAAATAAATTAAATCATGTTAATTTTATCTGAGAAAATTTTTCATCTAGTTTTAATAAGATTTATTTAAACATAGCTGGATCATTTCAAGTCAACTTTGGAATTATTGTCCTCCGCTAACTATTAAACATGTTTTTTTAAGAAAACGGTATCCTAAAATAGTAATATCATTTAAAAAAAGACTAAAAGCTATTTTTATTCAGAAGCATTTTATATGAAAATATCGTGCATACATAAAGTGTTTGTCCCTCATCTAAACTAAAGACTTCGATTAATTTCCCTAAACCATAACCATAGTTATATTTAAATTTTTGGCCTAATTACAATGAACTTCCGCCTATTTCAAAGTTCACCTATTCGAAGTCCCCTAAACAACGCTTATTTCAGATTGCGCAGTTCCGTCACCTCCCACCACGGTCCCTGTACGGTCTTGCCCGAGTCAATGGCTAACCAATTAAAGAGGGACCCGAAGAGCGGGAAGCCCTCGTTGGTTTGGATTGAGTATTTTAGCATGACGTCGTGGGAGTGCGGACTACTTTTTGGAGAAAATATTCTAAACTTAAAAGTAAGTAAAAAATGTAGTAATAGTATTATTTAACAAGTGTAGAATGTACTTTCTCAGTCATGTTCCATTCTTTTGTCGATTGATGACCTTTCAGTGTCACGAAATAAAATAAAATATCCAAATTTTAAGGTTAGTGTATCAGATCGATTTGATCAGAATTGGGTACTCTAATCTCAAATTTCGGATAGTTGATTGTATTTCGTGAAACTGAAAGGTCTTCAACCGATAAAAGGATGAAACAGAATTGCGCAAATGCATTTTACACTTGAAAAATATTAGTATTCAGACCTTTATAACTAACTTTTACGTTTAGAATATTTCCTTCAAAAAGGTGTATGCAGTCCCATGCCAAGATGTGCCAACTATGCTAACCTTCCAGACATTTCCACATATCTTAGCATGCCCGCGACGTCATGCTATAAAACTCACTATTCTGCTAAACTCACTATTCGTAATATTTGAAACGTTTTTTTATCCTATTATATTGATTTTTAGTTGGAAAATTGTACTTTTTCCAGGAAATGTTATATTTGTCACGCCATACGTCAACAAAAACAATTGAAAAACACTGACATTCATACAGGCGACTTTTTCAACAGTGCATGTGCCGAAAAGCGCGGGTCTATTTAAAGTTACAAAGTATAAACTTGTAATATTACATTAATAGTCAATTACTCAGAGAAATCAGCTATTTCTTAGATCCAATTTATTAAATTTTTTAATGTGAAAATTTGTTTTAAATATGTATCGTTATTATTATTGATAGTATTTATTGAGTTTAAATAGACCCGCGCTTGTCGACACATGTACAGTTAAAAAAGTTGCTTACAGCGCCCTCATCGATACAAGGCCGGGGCAGCCAATGAACGTCGCTTGACAAAAATAACCTGAAGGTCGCGGTAGAAAATCAAACGTCTACGTTTCAAGAACGTGTAAATAGGCGGAAGCTCACTATTCTTTAGAAACTATTCAGGTCTTTCAAAAAATTGTTCTCCTTAGTATATTCTTTGCCAATTAATATTCATTTCATTATTAATTTGTGCTACTTCTAACTTCGACAAAGTTCAGAAATCGTCGTAATCCAAAATCCTTTCATAACATAAAGATGCTTTAAGAAGTATAGTGAAAAGTCAACTATACACATTAAACACATTACATATAAATGCTATAATAGAATTTTCGCAAAAAATGTGTATAATTTCTAATTTTTTACATAAAGTTAGAACGACACATTTCATGAATTTTATTCTGTTTAGCACTATTATATTAAATTTAGGCATCTCATAGATCTTTTACATAGGTTTTAAAAGGATATTATACAAACATTCTTAAAGAGAAA